>APFE030303195.1:106970-119296 GCA_000404065.3 Pinus taeda
ATCATGCATTATAGATTTTACTTCGGATGCAAGAGCAAGAGGATCATTATTTTGTAATTCAAGAGTGAAGAGTTTAATCATGAGTTGCACAACTTCAAGTGCAGAATGTGAGTCATAGAGTTCTTTCAACTTTTGTAAGGCTTCGAAAGCAGTTGAAAATGGCGAAATATGGTGACTCACCTCTTCACTTACAGATGCTGCAATTAATGCATAGGCTTTGCTATTCTTATTTTCCCAAATGGCGAAATCTTTGTCTGAGGTAGGTTGTTCTATCTCTTTGTATCCGTCTCCAATACATACTCCTTTTCACAACTCATTGAAAATGAGGGTGTGTTTTATCATCCGGGACTACTCAAGCTAGTTCTCCTTGCTAGTGAGAACTATTCCCACAATGGATATGATTGAATGCATTGTAAAATCTGTAAAAATATACTTCTGCTGGCAAAAAATCTGTGTACTGTAAAATCTGTATACTGTAAAAAATACTTATGCTGGCAAAAATGTGCTTCAAAATAATACAGCCTTATTCTTCCTTCTTGATTAGGTAAGAAATTGATTTAATATACAAAGTAGCAAAACTATATTCTATCCATATAGAATATCACCATTCGTATCATAATATATGACATACCATCACATACTATTGTATTTTCAACCTTCTTTCATACGATAGATCAAGCATTCATGCCCTCAATAAGAAAGAATCACTCATTGCACCATTATCAATATCATGCAATATATATTGTATTCCAAAAACAATACTCATCGCACACATTCCGAGAGAAAGCTGTTCATAAACTAAGCAGAATCTTCATGCCAGGTTTATGAATCACAAAAAGGTACTGAATTTATCCCTTATTTTAACCTATTTCAACGTAAATTCACGATAATGTGTGTAGACCCACTATTTCTGTTGGTCACGAATACGATTACGATAAGGAGGGGCAAGTAAATTTTGGAGCCTTTCCCGCCAACTGTTGTTCAAGTGTGAGAGGGCCAACTCTATACCTGCCATTGCATTTAATGCAATAGTAATCAATCCTGAAACAATTCCCGCTCTTCGTTTCGTATTCGAAACTCAGACCATCTACTCAAGAAGCAGAATATACAACACGAGAAGATGAGGGTGCAGATGTTTTATGACAGCATAATATCACAGTAAAATGAAATGTACAAAAAATGAGAGCAGAAGCAAGAGCGGATTGGTATGGATAGTGCGTGAAGTGAGTATGACACTCACAGCAAAGGGTACGAGAAAACTTCCCTAGTGGTGAAAACATTTACAAGAAAATCGACTACATGGTTCATGTACAAAGAACCGAACTACTAATAATGCACAAACAATATCCGCACATAACCAGAGAGTTAGTCACTCGTTTGAATCTCATAGCGAACGAACTCCCATGTTCATACCTAGTGGCGACGGAAACGCAGATCTCAAACAACCAAAGAACACCTCTTTCATCTGCGACGCGATAGGCAGAAACGAAATTATGTCCTTGGGACTCAGGGCCTCCTTTAAATCCTCCCTCAGATTCGTCTTCTTGACGGATTCCACGCGCTTCTACTGCATTGTTCCCAAATCAAGTACAGTGCATTCCTTCTGCGTATTCAGTCCATGTGCGGATACACTGGTACAGAAGAAAGATGGATTCACATTTGGCATAGCATTCACGCCCAAGCAATCATTCTACTTGAGAAGTATTCAATGAGATACCATCGAGCAGAACGGTTGGAGGGCGGACTGTTCAAAGAGAATATAAAACTAATGACACTGTATGGATGGTTGGAGTAGGCTTCAGGCAACTGACACTAGGCAAAGGTGTGAGTTTTGCAAAATAGGTAGAACATAGGCAAGAAACTGACACCAGGAGTTACACAAAAGCTAATTTTGGGAGTTGGCTCTGATACCATGTCAGACCAGGGAGTAAATCCTCAAAATCAATTCGTTCATATTCATTCAGGTTGGTCTTTATTATATACATGAGGGAGAGACTGTTCACTTCATCTCCTGGTGACTATTCATATTTCTTATTATTTATTTACATCAGTTACACTTATTCACCCAATCCTGATGATTAGATGTCAAGAGTATTGGCCTGGCTAATCAGGAGGTGACACGTGGCCTAGTCAAAGACCACCACGTGTCCTCCTTAGGGCCTATTAAAATTATGGGTGAGGGTCTGAGGGACTGACAAGGTTCGAACACACGACCTCTGGGCTCATAACACAGTGCCATTACCAATATACCAAGCGATGGTTCTTAACTATAAGTGATGGCGCATATTATTTAAGGTATATACCCCATGTATTTGGGGGGTGGGGGTCGTGGTTAACCGCCAAACCTGGTCCATAGACCATGGTTAGGGGCTAACCACGACCCCAAACAAAATGTTATGTTAATTGTCCATATGATTGCCACATAAACCGTGACCTTCACTGCCATGTTAACCATAACTCATGACTGTTAAATGTAACCACCATATGTGAACGAGCCCATGAAGTTTTGGTGGTTAGCGGATTAGGCGGGAGTTAAGAGCCCGACCCCGGTCCCATGCGTCCCACGTGCCCACGATTTTTGGTTCATAGGCGCTAGCGGTATTTTTAACTGTCCAACAATTTCACTGATTTTTGGTGAAATTTTCGCTCCGTTAGCGCACTTGGTGGGAGAAATTGTAGGATGATGCCAAATTTTGGGCAGTGTGTGGAGCGAATAGTGGGGAAACTAGGAGAGGTCATAACTTCTTCAGTTTTCGACCAAATTGAATGCAAAAAGGGGCTAGGTAGACATTTTTGGACATTCTGGACTCATTGGAGTACTCAGAATCAAAGGATCACTTCTAGATATGTTTTTCTGAGGTTGAATTCTATGGATTCCATGGTCAACCAGAGCATTGAATCAATTTATGGAGGAGTTTGAAGATGGAGATTACATTGCAATGTTTTTCCTACCTCCATGTGGTTTGTGAAATAGCTACTACATCAGTGTTGTAGCTCTTATTTCTCTTTTCTTGATGTGTTTTGGAGGTGAGACTTGTTTATGTACTTCAATTGGATTGTGGTATCGTTGATTCTCTTTGAAGTTGGAGTATGGGGTCTTGGTGCAAGATGCCTTTGTTTGTTGAAAGTTTACACGTTTGACTGTAGGTTAACATGTATGGAATGATAAATCTTGCATAAGTTTGTCTCTTTGAATGAGAAACTAACCATTCCATTTTTCATCACTTGATTTACTCTTCTTTTCCTAAACATTGAGCATAATGAGAAGGGGTTATGCCATTAGAGCTGATCCAAGGAGATGTAGCCTAGGAGGGGTGAACTCATTTAACAATGGTTGGTGTATTACTGATTGATGCATACTTGTATTCATTGTTTTGAATTCATGTTTAAATTTTCATGAAATTAACATAAACAAAAAAATAAAATAAATAAAATTAAAATTAAAAAACACACACACACACACATAAAAATTCATGCTTTTACTAGCTATTTTGGAGTACAAATCTCAAGAACATTTTCATATTCTGATGAGGATATTAGCATAGCAAAACTAATATTCCACATTTAGATAAAGTTGGTATCAGAGCATAGGTTTTCTTTGTGCAAGGAGGAATGGATTGTTGTTTGAAAGTGAATGTGTTTTGAAGCTCAAGGAAGGAGAAGGTTTTGGAAAGGAGAGCAATATTGTTACAATCTGTACCACCAATTCTACCTCAAGTTGCAGTAGAAGCTTCAAGCAAAGCATGCCCCATGGAGGAGAGCCTGCAAGAATGTTAGAGGATGTGAAGGCTTTTAGAAAGGCTTTCTTAGAGTCACATAGAAGAAATGGTGAAAGTCCTTTATGAAGAGAGGAATACCAAATTTCAAGGTGAAAGCTCTAGACCTCCAAGAGGGGAATGTTCTCTAAGGGAAGAAGATAAAAAGAATGGTGATAAACCACCATCTTCATGCTTTTCTACAACTCTTATGCAAGATGCTAGTGTAGAAATTCCCTTAGAGAAGGAAGATGGACAAGTTTGTACCTTTTGTCCACATGATGTGGAGGATGAGGTTCTATCAACACCCAAATTCAAGGAGCTAAAAGAGGAGAGCCAAAGAGTCCAAGAGGACACATCTAGAATCAAAAGAGGGTTTGAAAACATATTTGTGCCTCAATCAAAAGATGAGGCAAATGGTAAGCATTTACATGCTTCTTCTTTACATGAAAGCGTTGATGTAAATTCATTTGCAGCATTTGAAAAACATAGTAAAGGCATTGGATCCAAGCTGTTGACCAAGATGGGTTACAAGGGAGGAGTCCTTGGAGTGAACCATCAAGGCATTAAAAATCCAATTGAGGAAAAGGAGAGGCCTAGATATGAAGGCTTAGGCTATGTTGCAAAAGAAGAATGGTCTTCTAACGATAGCTCATGGGTATCATGTTCCTTTTACCATAAGAGAGGACATGAGGATGCAAGATGTTGGGATTTTCATGTAGAATTGATACCTACTTGGTTCCTCAAGTATAAGGAGGACTTGAAGTGAAAAACATCTCCAAAGAGAGATGAACAAGTTGAAGAAGAAAGGAAGCCAAGTTCTTCTTGCCATGCAAGTTCCTCACGCAAGAAGCGTAAGCCAAAGGACAACAAAAAGCGGTATAATCGTCCTATTAATTACTTTGATTTTCATAATGGAAAACAACATGTTGATTCAAATAACATGTTGAGGAATGTGTTTCCATGCACCTTTTTCCTTCCATCTAACCATTGTGTAGATAAATGCTTTAAAAGGAAAGAAATCATCAGGAAGACGTACATGTCTAATGGAATTAAGACCGAAAAGAGAAAATCTCATCCAAGGTTAAAGACATGTGAGCCAAGAGAAGCTCAAAATAACTTTTGCACTCACTGCAATATCAGTGAGCATTGGGTTGAGAAGTGTTGGAAATTGTTTCCACAACTTCATCTTGGAAAGGGAAAGAAAATTATGCAAGCACTAGAAGAGGAAGCGACAAAAGAAAAAGTGGCTCAATATGCGACCATCCCTAAAGCAACTCCGGAAGGGGAAAAGGTTCAAATAGAGGGTTCACTTACCTGGTTGGGTAAGAAATGGGCGGATTGTTTGTCAAGCTGAAGTTTGTAAATCTTTTTTTTTCACTAGTTTCATATCTCCATAGTTGGGCAATTTGTAAAAGTGATGTTCATAAACAAATCACTTATATGCAACAATGTTTTCTTTGGCATTGTTATGCTAGTTTGGCTTGTTGATAGTCAATTTGAATGGAAAAATTTGGCAGTCAAGTTTATTCCATCTTGTAAAATGCGTTTCTATTTGTAGTTTAAGAAAGAATTTTAAAATTTTTGCGTGAGTAGTTGCAACACATTCAGTATATTACAAATGTGTTAAGCACTCAGTTATACAAGTATTCACTATGTGAAACTTGTTTGGTTCATTTGTCAAAGTTTTTTTGGGTTCGTATCCTTGATAACGATTTTGTAGAAGATCACCATGGGAATTCTTCTTGGGAAGGATGTTGTTGTGGATGGCCATAGCGACATGGACAAGCCAAGAAGAACATTGAACTTGAATTCTTTGGTTGGGCTATATTTCAAGTTCAGCTTGAAAAAGAGCTAAGACAAGTACAAGTCAAGGCAATATAATCATTGATTGGATCGAGTTTGGAAAAGTGAAGGAATTGTACCTTCAAATGCTGAACAATTGAAAGTGATATTTTGGGGTACAAAGGTTTCCAGTGGGGAAGAGTGATTAGGAGCTCAAAAATTGCCAAAAATTCAAATTTATTGAAATGGTGTGGAACTTGAATGAATGCATAGTGCTCGTCATCTTGAATCTGGCACAACTCGTTTTGTGCAAAATAGACATCGTATGCTCCTAGAAATGCATTTTGTCTGTTTTCTCAAATATGTAAATTTTGCAAAATTAGGCAGCCCAACAGTGGTCCGTACGACTGACGTGGCGTTGACTGTGCAGGATGAGTTAATAGGTTGACTGGTCAACGGATCTCCTTCTATGAATGATGAGATGACAAGTGTCATGACCGTACAGGTCGAATTGGCAATTTTTGATTGGTTGTATGGTATTGGCTCGGCCAATCAGGAGGTGACACGTGGCCCAGTCAGAGATCACCATGTGTCCTCCTGAGGGCCTATTAAATTATGGGTGAGGACCAGAGGGACCGACAAGGTTCAAACACACGATCTCCGGGCTCATAACATAGTGTCGCTACTAATACACCAAGCGATGGTTCTTAACTATATGTGATGTTGCGTATTATTTAAGGTATATACCACATGTATTTGGGGGGTGGGGATCGTGGTTAACCCCCGACCTTAGTCCAAGGACCATGGTTACGGGTAACCATGACCCCAAACAAAATGTTATGTTAATCACCCATATGATTGCCACATAAACCGTGGCCTTCACCGCCAAGTTAACCATAAGTCACATAACTGATGAATGTTAAATGTGACCGACATATGTAAACGCACCCGCAAAGTTTTGGTGGTTAGCAGATTGGGTGGAAGTTAAGAGTCTGACCCCGGTCCGATGTGCCCCACGTGGCCACGTATTTTGGTTCATAGGCGTTAACGGTCTTTTTATCTGTCCGACAATTTCACCCAATTTTTGGTGAAATTTTTGCTCCGTTAGTGTGCTTGGTAGGCGAAATTGTAGGATGATGCCGAATTTTGGGCAATTTGTGGAGCGAATAGTGGGGAAACTAGGAGAGGTCATAACTTCTTCAATTTTCGACCAAATTGGATGCAAAAAGAGGTTAGGTAGCCATTTTTTAGTGTTCTAGACTCATGGAGCAGGTCTCATAATCAAAGGAGCACTTCTAGATAGGATTTTTGCAGGTTGAAGTCTATGGGTGCCATGGTCAACCACATTGTTGAATTAGTTTATGGAGGAGTTTGAAGATGGAGATGACATTGTAGGGATTTTCCAGCCTCCATTTTCTTTCCGCAACATCTATTACAACAATTCTATAGATTTTATTCCTCTTTTCTCGATGTGTTTTGGAGTAGAGACTTGTTTATGTACTTCAAGTGGATTGTGGTACCATTGATGCTCTTTGAAGTTGGAGCATGGGGTCTTGGTGCAAGATACATTTGTTTGTTGAAATTTTACATGTTTTACTGTAGGTTAACATGTATATGGAGTCATAAATCTTGCAGAAGTTTGTTTCTTTGAAGGAGAAACTAACCATTCCATTTCTCAACACTTTATGTACTCTTCTTTTCCTAAACATTGAGCATAATGGTTATGCCATTAGAGCTGATCCAAGGAGATGTAGCCCAGGAGGGGTGAACTCCTTTAAGAATGGCTGGTGTATTACTGATTGATGCATACTTCCATTCAATGTTTTGAATTCATGTTTAAAGTTTTCATGAAATTAACATAAAAGAAAAACACACACACACACACACACACATAAAAACTCATGTTTTTACTTGCTATTTTGGAGTAAAAACCTCCAGCACATTTTTGTATTTTGATGAGGATCTTAGCATAAAAAAACTAATATTCCACATTCAAGTCAGTCGAGGCAAAGCCTACCTACAAAGCTGAGGGTGAAACTACAACTTTGTTTTTATTCAACCATGTCATAGCTCGGTTTGGTGTACCACAAGCCATAATCACCGACCATGGCTCCCTTTTCCAAAATCACATGATGATAGAACTCACTGCTTAGTTGGGCTTACGTCACGATAGCTCAACTCCTTACTACCCACAAGCCAATGGCCAAGTTGAGGTTGTTAACAAAGGTTTGGTCACAATGCTTCAACGAACCATTGGGATGCACTAAAGGAACTAACATCTCATGCTTTTTTCGGCATTATGGGCATACCGAAATCCTACCAAGATGGCAACCAGATTCACACCTTTTTAATTGGTTTATGGTCTTGAAGCTTCCTGGTACTTCACTGGAGGAAGAGCGGCTACTTTATTTAGAGTGTCTTGATGAGACTTGTTGAATTGTTGCATAGTAACTGAGTCTCAGAAAAAAACGAGTTAAAATTCAATATAAAAAAATCATGACCCCTCCTGCATATGTAGAAGGTGACTTAGTCTTGTTATATGATCAGGCTAATGACAAGTTAGGAGTTGGGAAATTTGAGCTTATGTGGCATGGAACCTACATTGTTAAACATGTATTGCAAAAGGGTACATACGAGTTATTTGACTATGATGGAAATCAGTTTTCTGAGCCTTACAATGGGCCCTACCTCAAAACATATTATGCCTAGATTTTGCATAGATACCTTGTACATTAGTGTGCTGCTTTTTGGTGTGAATGTTTGCATTTTTACGAACATGTCTTTTCTGCTTACCACATGTTCCACTTGGTTTGCAAATGTTGACAAACTTTCTTCCTCATATCATTTTCGCTGATGACGCTTGTCGTAGTACACAAAATCTCTCTTCCGCCACATGTGCACTCTATGCTCCCAATGGTGAGTTAATGAGTTTACAGGGCATATGTCTAGGTCATACAACTAACAATACTGTCGAATATAGTGTGGTTATCGAACCATTATCGGAGTCTATTGCCCTTGGTATTATGGCGTTAGTTGTTAAAATTGACTCTGAAATCATTTATTACAGTTAAACGAGAATTATTCCATCAAAAACCCAAATATTTTAAGAATGTATTTACGTGTTCTTTTCTTGGAAAGGAATTTTGATTACATTACTTATCAACATATTCCAAGACATCTAAATGCATTAATAGATACATTGGAAAATCATGTATTAGATAGACATCTGAGACATATGTAAAACAAAACCATCACAAAGTAGGAGCAGTAAACATAATAGGTAAAACATATACATATACATATACATATACATATACATATACATATACATATACATATACATATACATATACATATATATATATATATATATATAAAGAGAGTTTGCAAAATGTTTGTTACATCAAAATATCAAAATCTCTGTTTTGAGACACATGGCTTCTTGAGCCTACATAAGTGCAGAAAAATGAAAACTAGAGATGGTTATCCACCAACATGGTGCTCATGGTAGCATGAAATAACTCTGATGTCTCGGTTTAATAATTGACATAGTTTATTTGACAATCATATGGTATGCATTTGATATTGCGGTGGCACCTCGTCAATAGACACATACTCTGGAATACCTCTTGTCAAGGCTTCGAGGTTGCGTTCCACCTCTATTATAAGGTCAGCTCCCTCCTCATAGGATGCATCCTTGATCTATCGGTCCACCCTCCTAGCTATTGGAGAAACCCCTGGAGGTCTTTCTGGTCCAAAATCTACAAAAATCATAAGTTTCAAATCTCAGTTCACATAAAACAAAAACATCAAAAAATTGAAAAACTTAAAAAATAGCTTTTTACTTGCATTAGTCCATTATGTACTAGGCGGAAGTGGAAGTTCAGGATCTCCCTAGAAATCTATACAGACATACGCCCAATTGTCTACCATGATTAGCGACTGACGCAACCATTCAAAGAATGTTGGAGGAAAAGACATTTGCTGACCACCTCCATGACGAGGCATCAACTCACCCCACCTCAGCAACCATGGATCCTTAGGCCCTAGAGCCTCCATCTCTGTCCACTGATATCTTAATAATGGTACACACTCTAAGAATAATGCTACCAAGATAGATCTATATTCGAACTATTTCAAATTCCCTGTCTTGCATTTCGTGAGTTGGATCTTCATGTTGACCAACAATCCTTCACACCAGTTAAAAACTGCGAGACTTAGACAATCTATGGCATATTGGAAATGAGATTTAGTCACTTCATGCAAGTCTTGATATCTAGCTATTTGGGCCATGGTATGGATATTTTTTCTTAGTGGGAGATTGGTGATAGTTTTTATGTTTATCTTCCCATTGTTAGTTTTCTGAGAGCGTGGGCAGTGTCTCACAATCAACATATCTTTACTCTCCCCTCCAGTATGAGAACTAGACAGATGAATCCATTGTCCCCTTCTGGACAAACCCGTAATGAAACAGATGTATGTGGTATCTATCTCAAGTTATTGGTCCCCACTCATAAATAGTTCGCGGTCTACATCCCACCAACCGACCAAATGCTGCAATAACTCAACCTGGCTCCTAATCCAGGAATATAGAAGAATTTCAGTAACCCACATGCCCGAAGGCTGCTATGTAATTTCGATCTTGCGTTGCCTAATGATCTTCTGCTTCATGCCCTCTCTCCTTCCATTTGATCACCATTTTTCACTCATTAACATGTGGAATATCCATAAACCAAGATTTTATGAGCTTCTACGAAAAGAAATTCAGGAAGCAATCATTAAACATGGAGAAATTTTCGAAATTTTAAGTCTCTACGCCAATGAGTTTTTTTCCCTATTTTTCCACGCTTCCAGCGCGCTGACACAATTGAGCCTAAGGTGAGTAGCATAGGTTTGATATGTAAAACACACATTTATCACCCTCGACATATTTTTTTTACCAATCCTCCTCACCATCTATTCTATGGAGGAAAACAACTAAAATTAAAGCCAGAATGAAGACGAAGGGCAGATCTCTTACCTGCAGCAAATGGATCGACGAACGGTGTCCAGGATTGGTCACATTCCTCGCTTGAAGATCGGGGAAAATTGGGGTAGAAAGTGCTCTCCAAATTACCAAATTTCAAATGGTGAAAATGTTTTTACTTTTTGAGTTTTTATAAGTTTTTTGAGATATTTTTACTATTAAGGGCACATTTTACTTATATTTTAATATTTTTCTCGAAAATCAGTAATGTGCATTCACTTGTGCAACGGCAGGTCATGGATAAATGTTGATAGTAACTAATTTTGACTGAATCAACAAGTTTTATTTTATCACTTTTTCGGATTTGTAAAAAATAAGCGAAAAAAGGAACCTTTTAGAATCATCTTTCAACTCTTTTCTAACTCTTGAAATATGAAAAGATTGTCGAGTACTTGTTGTTTCAAACTCATTCAAGTAAATGAAATGACCACGTCTTCTCAGTATAAGTTTAACCCTTTTCCGGACTGAGATATACTATTGTAAGAACAATGAATACCTTATTCGCACATGGCTAAGAGGTTCTCTTAGATATCATTTTATACCTTTTTTTATTCAAGAGACTATTTAAAAAAAGGGACCTTTGGAGTTTCCTTTTTGCCTCTTTTTCAAACTCTCTAAACATGAAAAAGATGTTGATTTACCCCTCCATCAGACTCGTAAAACTTAAACGACGAAAGACTTGTCACCATGACAAGACTGGGTTTCTCCTTCCTAGGACTCATTAAACTTACTAGGATGGATTCATCTAAAGAACGAACTTATACGACAAGCATATGCTATCCTCTTCCAGCTTGCGATAAAAAATAATGAGGTACTCACTAGAAATAGTGGGGAAAATGGAAGTGAACACACCCAATATTTTGTGTAAAGGTAACATGTCACTCTTGAACATGACACTTATCTGTCGCTCATGTCAGGTTTGGGTTATCCTCACTTCATCACTTACTCTCTTGGGTTTTGGAAATCCATTTGCCTCTCATCTGATTATACCATATTATCATCATTACCTGTGATCCTATGTTGAGTCAAATGCTGCCAAACTCCTGAGTCGTGTCGCCAATATTTTTAAGAGAAGTCTCATCTACAATTAGTACCACCTATACCTTGTCTGACCTTTCTGCAACAATCTTGAATCACTCTTACCTACTCTTCTATATCTTTTGTTTTGTGTCGATGATGTGGGATATATTATGGCCCTCCTTCGATGGATCAATTCCTGTTGACTTCAACTCATTATCCGGGAAAATGATCTAGAAACTCCCTTTTAGTACCTTGGAGATTGCATGCCTCAATGGCAGGTTCTTCACATTGGACAATATGTTCACATCATTGGCCTTTGATCAAATGATTCTGCGGGTGTTCGACTTCAACTTCATTGCTCACACTTGTGGATTGTGTTGTTGTAACATGAGAGCCATTGTCATTATTGGTGGTTTCTCTCGTGCCTGTTATGTAGGTTTTAACCCCGTACAGAAATTACCTGCATACGAATTCTAAATCACAGGAAAAATAAAAATGCGAGAGCATAACACATAAAACACATATACACAGAGATTTCCCACTGGATCCCAAAACCGAGGACTACCAGCTTGATTTTTCATTATGTTCCTTTCAATGTTACAATACATATTTATACATGCCGAAGCATCCAATACCATGGACCGAAAACCATCGCGTCCAAAACCATGGACCGAAAACCATCGCGTCCAAAAAACCATGGACCGAAAACCATCGCGTCCAAAAAACATGTGCAAAAATCA
>APFE030303195.1:125064-141908 GCA_000404065.3 Pinus taeda
ATTGTTTGCCCTCTTTAGCTTCTCTTCTTTCCTCCTTGATCATCCATCTCAGCTAAAGGCATCAGCACAAACTCCTACATTGCCCCAAAGACCCACCTGCAAAAACTGAGCTCAATCCCCGCACCCTGAATTGCACTCCCTCCAATTGCCACCAAAAACCCCAAAAACTTTAAATCAACCCTCCTTATCAGTTTACTAGCCTAATATCAGTGTTTCTAATTGGTCAACTCATCCTATTGAACAATCCACCAAGTTTGACCGGAGAGAGCCTTCTCCTGCCTTGTAGGGCTAACTACGAGGCTGAATGGTTTGATGTAGCCTTGAGATTTGTCTATCTCAGCCTAGGTGAAATTTCAAGTGATAACATGTGGGAATCTAAACAAGAATTTATTGTGAAGGATGGCCTCCTTCTATCTGCACCTCGTCCGCTTTATCCTGACATCTTCCATGATTCTATCAATTTTGTTCCATCTAGTGAAAATTCATTTCTGGATGTTGTTACATGAATATTACACCCTAGGGTCTAGGTTGAGAAACCTAACAGATCGAAGGGCATACACCAACAAGAAGCAAGTAAACAAGTAGTCCTCATTCTTAAACTACTAAAGTGGGATGAAGAGATAGTACCTGTAGGTCCTATGTTTGAGGATGTTCCTGTAGGTTCCAAACCATCTACTTCCTCCAATGCTACAAAACTTGCAACACATTCCATAAAAGCATATACACTAGTAGTAGTTCAAAGCATGTTCAAGATATAAATGTTAGATCATATAAGCATATAAATATAAAACATGAGATCATACATATTTAGATCATAACATGAGTTAAAGAATAAAGATCATAACATCAGGAACAAGACAAAGCTTCTTTATTGGTGACTGCAAAGAACGTGGAAGAATACAACCTAATTCGACCACAGCTGCAAGTGAAACCTTCCTCCGGATCCGTCCAACCCAAGCCTCAACAATCCTCTTTCAAATGCATACACATATATTCCATATAAAGCAGATGGACATCTCTATGAGGAAACAAGGGTTTCCTATAGCTGGGAGTGTAGGAGGAACAAGGATAAATCAGACCTGATCGGAGACTAATTGGATATAATATCAATAACCTATCTTTCTCCCTCCTTTAGGCCTTCCCATGAGGTGTATTTATATCACCTCAAAACAATTTTTTTAGTTGGGATATAGTTAGACCACGGGCTCCTATAGGTAGGCTTCCAGTTTAACCTATAAATCCCACCCATAAAATAGGGATTTTATGTTAGACTCTCTCACAAAACAATATGTGGTATCAGAGCTTGGTTAGATGCATGTTTTAATTTCCAAGTTATATATGCATAGACTGTGTGTTTCACAGAACCTGAAGCGAGTTGAAGCCTTCAAACTGCGCGTTAGTATGAACAGTGTCCTTGGCCGTGTCGAGAAACCCTAGTATTTGCTTGATGTTTTAACTCAGCAGCTTCATCATGGAGCAGTCTTTCATCATGATCAAGCCCGACGGCGTACAGCATGGATTGGCTTCCCTTGTTGCAATGGCATTCGGGCTTTGCGCAAAATGTGGATGAATGGAGTGCAATAGTGTTCCTTTGCTCTGTAGCCCAACTGGTTTTTTTTCCACCATTGGAAAACCTGCAAAGCCTCCGCTGCGTGGTCACCAGCCTTGAGATAATCAACCTTGTAAGTCGGCTTGATAGAAAAATCCCATCATTGCTTGGTGTTGCCATCAAGAAATTCTTTGTCATCATTTTTCCTTCGAAATCATTCAAACGGTCACTTTGAGAGCAGTCCAAATTCATCATTAATGGTCGAGGCTCGAGGTTTCCATTGCTAACAAGAAGGATAGGAAACAGTTCTATTGTTTTTTTCCTTGCAGATTTGACTACAAAGATTCTGACAGTGTTTTTTCGATGATCGTATCAAGGCTGAGGAGTAGCACCCCAAACAAGTGCAGTTGAACTCCCATTGCTTAAATATTCGACATCTCTGAGTAAAAGACCCATGATTTCTTCGTTTTAGTTTGAGCATGTACCTACAGCAAACAAATATATTTCTGACACAGATCAATCATTTGAAGGAAGCTGAGCCGAAGCATGGTGGATCTGCTATGCTCAGAAAGTTCGAGATTCTTTTTCATCTAGCTTGCCAGAAGGATATTATCCGTGAGTCATATAGAGGTCACTCAATTCTACGCTTGAGGTCTCAGAACTAGATTTTTTCAATATTTATGTAGATCTCCCTTTTCACTGATAGCAGATCACACAAATCTTGGGCCTGCTTTGTTGATCAAGAACCGGTGTTGATTTTTATGAACGACAGATATAGTAGCATTATTTTTTGGATTGTTGAATCCTGTCTTTAACTACCTTGCATTTGTAGTGGTATCATTAGCTGCAGATACTGTGCTTCTCTTATAACCTTCAATTGTGCTATCTCGATTGGTGATTGGTGATCTGGAAACTCAACACTTTGCAGATATAGATATTTCTGTGCAGAAACACGAAGGCACACCCAATGCGTGAAGCATGTGGAGCCAACTAGCGAAACAGAATTCCAAAAATATCGACCATCATTTTGCACAAAGTTCTTTATAGCCTAAGAATCACATGAGGACTAGCCAAGGTGTGAAAGCATGAAGCCGAGTTCTACTCTTGGTGTGGCTACTGTAGTGTCCTAAGCGTTTGTTTGTGCATTGATCCAGCTCGGAGGTTTTCAGTGCATTGAGCCAGGTTAAAGGGTAGCCTTCACTTACAATTTCGAATTGGCAATTTTTTTCTCCACGCAAAATGACCAAAATGATGTGCGTTGAATTTTTTTATGTTGTTCTACATAACTTCTCCACATGAAATTTAAAAAAAAAATGCGATTTGACTTTGTTAAAGGAGATCTTTCATTTTTAAAGTGAATACATAAAGTTCACTTTTTAATTCACTTCATTCAAAAAGGAACTTCATGAAATTCGTTCACTTTTTAATTCACTTCTTTAAAAGGGAATTCATGAAATTCTTTTAAGGGATGTTTTCGTAATGGAGTGATAAGGTGTGACTTTAAATTTGTAAAACCTTTTTGGACTGATAAGTGTGGATAATTTTGGGAGATATAAGGAGTGAATAGGAAAGAGGATTATTGTATAAGGCTACTTTAATTTTTGAAATCTTTGAAGTGATAGATTTTTCAAAGGAGAGCTCATTGATATAGGAGGTTGAGTTAGGTTTTTGAACGCATTTTCTTCCAAATTTGTGAGTGTCAAATTCTTATTGTTTGAGAACGCTTTCATGGAAATGTTGTAAAAGATGAAAGGTTGATGATCTCAATACTCAATAAATACATAATATTTGTGGTGATTGTGTCCTAGATCCGCCCAAAATTGAATAAGGGGATCTAAGGTACATTGTGTGTGTTTGATGGCGCATGTGTTTTATGGCTTCATGTTTTTGCTTTTTGATTTGTGTCTAGTTGTGACACATCAATAATTTCATCTAATATCACATACATAAAGCAAGCACAACACTTGTAACAAAATAGCTTCAAGGAAGGATAATCAAGATCACACATACAACAACTCATCAAAGTTTTCAACATTGGCATTCTACCTCAACAAACAAATTCACTCAATACAATCAAGTTCATGAATCTGCAAACTCCAGTATTTCAAAGAAAAGTATACATCACTACATTCAAGTTAATGAATCTGTAAACTTCAACGTTTCAACGCACAGTTTACATCAACATTGTTGAACTTGTAATCAAACTCAAATCGCATTGAATTGTAAGGGTGCATTCTCGGTTGAAACTGACACCCAAGTCTTGAATTGAGTCAAATTGAATTCATTGCAGTGAGTCATTAAAATCATTGTAAGCTTTTTTTGGGTGCATTTTCGACAGTGTTCGACACCCTTCCTTTAAGTAGAATCAAGTGAATGCATGAATTTTAACTCTAAAGCAAACAAGCAACAAGTTCACATCTCCTACAAGTGAGCGTGAGTATCCATTCAAGCAATTTGCTTCAAAATAGTACAAAGTGAAAACCTTCAAACGAGCCAGAGTGAAGATCATTGCAACAACCATCAACTCTAACACCAATCAAGCAAGTTGAAATTGACATCAAGCGAGGGTGAAGTCATCAAATAAGGCAAGTGAGCATTCATGCAAACACAATCATCATCAAGCGAGCGTGAATTCCAGATTTTAAGCAAGAAATTTCTACAACTCTAGCAAGTGTTCCCAGCAAGTGCAATAAGCAACAAATCAAGCGAGCGTGCCATTCAAGTCCCATAGCAAGAGAGCCTGTCATCCAAGTAACAAAATCAAGTGCAACAGTTCAAAGCACGACATCTACGACAAGAGAGCCTGATTTCAAGTAAGCAAGTTCAGATGGCGCAACATATTCAGTTGTTACACATTCTTCACAGTTTTCTCATCTCCAGTGATGAAGACATGGTGCACATCAGCAAAGAAACTCTTGCTGATCTTTCACGGCATCTACAACAAACACATGAAACCATTGAATTTCTTCAACTAGAGTCGCAACTACAAAGAGATGAGCTGCAACAAAAGAGTGCTTCTTCCAAGTCATTCAACCATACAGATGAAGATAAAGATGTTGATTCCAAATCACTCATCCAAGCAACTTCAAGTGTCGAAGTTGTTCATGATCAAATTCAAATTTCTTCCAAACCCATCATCAAGCCCTGGGAAGAAATTCAAAATAACAAGAATCGACGAGTCTTAGGATATGTCACTGATGACACCAATTTACATATCCCAGATTATTCCAAGCCAATTTAGTTTGTGAGTGCAGGATTTCTTGAACCACTCACCTCAATAGGTTCTGAGAAAGTTATAGACAAACAAAATTGCACGCAACCTGAAGTTGATGTCCAACCAAAATGTTCTCATTGTCAAAGAACCGGTCATATGGAAGATCAGTGTTTTGATCTCCATCCTTGTTGCCATTTTGGCAAGCCCAATCATTCCTCAGAAAAATGTCGCAACCAACAAAAATCAGCCAGATTGAAGATACATTATGAATGGATCGATTTTTGGGAATGGTCATCCACCGTCAAAATATTGTCTCAGTTCTACAACCGATTACAATCATATATAGTGCAGCCAGCAGTGAACCGATGATGGTACTCTCATGCACTGCATGAGGGAGTACAATAGTGTAACTCTCCTACACCTGAAGGGGGGAGTTCAAATATATTTTGAAGAAGATTGTCTCTCCTTTCAGCTGACAAAGGGGGGGAAATGTCAATGAAATTGACAAGTGGTTGTCAGACTGAAAGTCTCAACAACATCAGCGAAGCATCTAGTGGGCATCTTCATCAGCCAGTGGGCATTTGTCATCAGCAGTGAGCATCAACAAATTCGCCAGTGGGCGACCAACAACAAAGCAACAGTGAGCAGCTTTCATCATAGCAAAAACAACATTGAGTTTTTTTTCGACATCTTCAACCAGTGGGCAATCATCATCAGCAAATACGCCAGTGGGCGTTCATCACATTGTGTCAGTGGACACTGGATGCTGTTTTCAAACAAAGGACAGTTGGATCATTTTTTGGCTTGGCACGTGATGGAGTTGTCAAGTGACATTCAGAGATGAATCAAGCATGCATCTGATTCATGTTCTCTTCAGATTTGACTTTTTTCCAGCATCTAGTTTTGGCGGTTTTTTCAGGCAATGTTTTTGAGGATCAACATGAGAACTTGGAAGATGGTTCTTGTTCTTATTTTTTGATTTATCATTGAGGGGGGGAATGTTAGACTCTCTCATAAAACAATAATAAATCCAAAAATACATTAATTAATTAAATATTCCAAGTTAGGAATTTGTGCCTAACTCTTGGGTTGTTCCTCTAAGATAGGAGTTAGTTTAGGTAACTCCTATATTGGTGTGTGTCTAGTGAGAAATTATCTCAACCAAAGGAGAAATTATCTCAACCAAAAGTGTTTAAGATAGCACGCACTATCTTGAGAACATTGTCTCTCATCTATTTATTTGTAACACCATATTCAATTATTTTTAATGTGTAATGAGAGAGAAGCATGAGGCTTCAGCCTTTTTCCGCCAATATTGTGTCTGGTTATTATGTGTTCTTTATATATTTTTTTGAGTTAATTTATTTTTCAATATTTTATATATTTTTTTAATATTTTAAATTATATACGCTGGTTGGTAGATCTGGACCCACGTGTGCATGCAGTTTTTGAAGGGCAGAGTCATGTATGGAATTTAAAATAATTTTGTTTAGTAAATGGACCAAGTCGGAAGGGAAAGGGTTTCCAAAGGCCATGACTCAGAAAATCAAGTATATAAGGGTGATAAATGATGCTATAGCATATTCCCCCTAATATATGAGGTCGGAAGGGGTACTTGATGGCATAAATGTATTAACTATATAAAAAGAATCATGTGAGGACTTGGGAGGAGATCACCAGATTCCAGCCTACCAAACCAATGGAAGAGACTAGAAAAAAATCTCATTCTAAAGCAGGCATACCCATGCTCAAATATAGTAAATCACATCTGCATATCAAGTGTAGAGCAGATACAATATGTGTACAAGTACAAAGGAAACTGATAAATACATAGTGGATCATTTGATCATAGCCAAAAAAAGTACATATCAAGGCCATGTCACAATATCACATATAAAAGAACTAATCAATGATCTTGAAGGAGATATTTGATCACTGATGTCACATAACTGATCCTCAAAGTACCAAGTAAAAAAAGTGGAATAATGGTATTGCATATAACTCAAGTTCCAACATATAAAATGTTTTTATGATGAGCTGCAACATATAAAGTGGATGGTGTCACTGGCAGAAAACTGAAGGAACTGCCAAGTGAACCAAAAAATGTTGATGCAACCCAAGGTCTTCACTGATTTCCATGGTAGATTTCTACAGTATCAGAAAAAATAAGCTGAAGTCGACCATGTGAGAATTCGTTGGGTTACCAGTCATTGATGTATACCGTTAACAAACATGAGAACACTCATCGATAATGATGATGAGAGTCAAGGTACCTAAGTACAATCTAACAAGTATGAATAAATGAGTTGAAGTTGAACACTTGAGAGAATATATTAATCAGGATACATTGATGTATTCTCATTGTCGATGGCGAAGGAGTCTGCCACTAATGACTCCAAACCCTAAGGTACTAAAAAAGGACTCTAGACCTTATTCCCATAGCAATGAGTTGGAGTCAATGGGAAAAGATCTACTGGAAGGAATGCATTAAGGCATCTCACATCAATCCAGCATGAGTGTAACCCGGAGGCAAATAATTTGGAAGGGATTAGACGAAGAAAGATGAAGTAACCATACCTAATCATGTTTCTAATGTACACAAGATGTGGCTAGTGTTATCACCTAAATCCGCCTTAAGCTGAAAGAAGGCAAAATTCAGGGTAACCACAAACCACGCTCAGTATGGTAGCTAGCCCTACCAAAATAGGAGAGGGCTCTCTCTGACTCACGCTCAGTGAATAGATAAATGAAATGGCCTGAGATGACTTACAGTGAACTATTTGTCTTAGGCTAGTAAGTGAATATGAATACAAGGAGTGCTTTTTATGAATGACTGTGTTTCTGGGATGATATGGGACCAATGGACCTCAATGAACAGAGAACTTAACACAAAGGCATGAATTATTTCATGAGGCAAGGTAGGAGGAAAGCCTAGAAATTTAGTTTTAAGATAGTGCGGAATGGAGAGATCGATTAAGAGGGTGAAAAGGGCATGGAAAACATGAATCCTTTTGAATAGAAGAATGAACACTGAACATGAAATTTTCCCACAGGCAGAGCAATAAAATTGAATTCTACCTTAGCTAACTTATAAAATTTCAATGGAAATGAATATGAAATGAGCTATGAAACATAACAAGATACATATGAAACATAAGAGACACATTTGCTACACTCACAACCACATGAATCTCATGAAATAGAGCCACTGCCTTTCATTAATCCTCTGTAAAAAATATACAATGCAGAAAGAGTTTATTTCCCACAGTCTCCCAGAAGTTACAAGCCAGCCAACCCTTTGCAAATAGTTTGCATACAATATATAGAATGTTCCATGAAGAGATAGAATGCCCAAGGGTTGGGGAGTTACTCGAATCATTACAAAATGAAGGTGGAGAGCCAAACATCAGCTACAGGTGCAGCGCCACAAATATGACAAATGGCTTGCGTGGCCCTTTGCCTTCCTTTGCCACTTGGATAACTGACCATCTGGAATGAAAATACTTTTAAAACCACCTTAGGTTCCAAAACAATGAAGTGCATATGAGTGGGCCTTAAGTGCCGAAAAACTGAAGTGCATATGAGTGGGCCCACTCATATGCACTTCAGTTCCACCCATATGCACTTCAGTTTTTCGGCACCTAAGGCGGTTTTAAAAGTATTTTCATTCCAGATGGTCAGTTATCCAAGTGGAAAAGGAAGGCAAAGGGCCACCCAAGCCATTTTTCATGTTTGTGGCGCTGCACCTGTAGCTGATGTTTAGCTCTCCACCTTCATTTTGTAATGATTCGAGTAACTCCCCAACCCTTGGGCATTCTATCTCTTCATGGCACATTATATATATTGTATGCAAACTATTTGCAAAGGGTTGGTTGGCTTGTAACTTCTGGGAGACTGTGGGAAAGAAACTATGTTTCTGCATTGTATATTTTTTACAGAGGATTAATGAAAGGTAGTGGCTCTATTTCATGAGATTCATGTGGTTGTGAGTGTAGCAAATGTGTCTCTTATGTTTCATATGTATCTTGTTATGTTTCATAGCTCATTTCATATTCATTTCCATTGAAATTTTCTAAGTTAGCTAAGGTAGAATTCAATTTTATTGCTCTGCCTGTGGGAAAATTTCATGTTCAGTGTTCATTCTTCTGTTGAAAAGGATTCATGTTTTCCATGCCCTTTCCACCCTCTTAATCAATCTCTCCATTCTGCACTATCTTAAAACTAAATTGCTAGGCTTCCCGCCTACCTTGCCTCATGAAATAATTTGTGCCTTTGTGTTAAGTTCTATGTTCATTGAGGTCCATTGGTCCCATATCATCCCAGAAACACAGTCATTCATAAAAATCACTCCTTGTATTCATATTCACTTACTAGCCTAAGACAAATAGTTCACTGTAAGTCATCTCAGGCCATTTCATTTATCTATTCACTGAGTGTGAGTCGGAGAGAGCCCTCTCCTGTTCTTGTAGGGCTAGCTACCAGACTGAGCGTGGTTTGTGTTTACCCTGAATTTTGCCTTCTTTTAGCCTAAGGCGGATTTAGGTGATAACATAATAGCGACTCGACTGGGGAAGAAATCAATCCCCTTGCTTCTTAATAATTCTAAGCTTCCGGATGATAAGTTTAGGATTTGATAGGCTGAGTAAAGTAGGTTGTGTCCTTTGATTTTTCTCAATAGCATGCTGGCTTCTCGAAGATACACTAGAGCTAATCAAGATCCCGACCCTCTGCACATCTACGAAAATCCCAATTTGATTTCAAGAATTTTCATCAAGAAAGCTCTATATCGCCCATGCTCAAATCCCATTCATGCCCGGACATTTTTGAGTATATTGAAGAGTTGGAGTTTGATGAGCAGTTTGAATTATCGTTGTTCGAAACCAAGTCCGAAAGAGCAGTTGAATCTACTGTCCACAATCCATATTTTCTTGTAGACTTGGAGACGGAAAGGGCTAACCGGTCTATTGATAACTACATAGTAGCTCAGCTTCAAACCCCAATTGCTAGCCCCTTAAAAATTGTGCACACTCCACCAACACCTCTGACGACAAATCCACCAAGAGTGATGGCTGCCCGTTTTGCCTCAAGTTTTAGATTATATGCCCGCTAATTACCAAAGCAAAATCCCATTTTTTGATGGCACTCCCAATGGCATTACCACTCAGCAACATGTGGACAGAATGGCAGACTTCTATGAGCTGCATGAGATCGATGCGGAGAATGTGGCAATGAGATTTTTTGTGCAGACATTTGCAGGTGAAGTGAGGAAATGGTTCAGAGGTTTGTCGGCTGCTCGTATCACTACCTTGGCTGACTTACAAAGACAATTTTTGAACCGCTGGGAAGTGAAGAAGAATCCTCTTCAACTTCTAACTGAATATGAGCAAATCAAAAGAAACATTGGTGAGTCGGTCCAAGATTATTGCACTAGATTCAACATATTTTATAATGAGATTCCAGATAATCTAAGGCCACCTGTGGGACTAGCCATTTTGAAGTTCCCGGATGGTTTTGACGCTGACATGGCTTATCAGTTGAGAGAAAGAGAACCGGCCACAATGGAAGACATGCAGAAGATAGCGGTCAGCGTTGAAGCAAATCTGCTGACTAAGAGAGCTAGAGCTAAGGCAGAAAAGAAGATCATTGCAAAGGAAGAATCTTCTTTGGTAGATCAACTACTTCGGAAGGTAGAGAAGATGGTTGAAAGAGTGAAACTTGACAAACCAGAGCCACACGTTAGGAATCCTAACTTCCGTGGCCAACAACAACCACAATATAGAATAAGACAAAGAGATCAGCGAGCTCAAGAGCCGATTGCACAACAACCAGTACAAACACCTTTGCAGCAAAATTTTGTGCATGGACCAGAATCAGATGAAGATGGGAATGTAATAGGAGAAGAAAATCATCTCTTTACTCCTGATGATTTGCCTACTTATCTCACTGAAGAGGAGGAGTATGCAGAGAATTCAGCTGCACACAAAGATGTAGATTTCATTCTAGCGAGCGACACCATCTTGGAGGAGCAATCAGATGAATACTAAAGAGGCTACATGAATGCTTTGTCCACCCAATAGCAGTGATATTCACTTAGAAACAGGGATTTTCTGGTTAGACCCATTCAGAAAAAGAAGGATGTTGAAGCACCAAAGAATGATTCAGCAGTTACACAAAGGAAAGGAAAGGAGGTGGTTGAAATGGAGAGCAGCAAATCAACATCAGCAGAACCATCACATCAGTAAGTTACATCGAAAGAAAGGGAGAGGAAAGAAATCCCAGTCAAAGAGGTAGAAAGGATTCCCGCTTTCAATTTAGAGAATGAGATTTCCAAGCTAAAAATATCCATCCCTTTGACTGAAATATTGAAGAACAACAGTTATAAAGGACAAGTATCTAAAATGTTAAATTTGGACCTAATGTTCGACATGGTGAATGTCGAAGATGATCAACCTGAAATGATTTTCGGGTCAGCATCAAATGGTGAGTCTACTGATAGTGAGGTGCCACCTTTTTACATCAGTTTAAGGTTGCATGATTTTGTGTTACATAACGCCATGTTCGATTCCGGAGCTTCTCACAATCTCATGCCCAAGGCAATCATGGATAAGCTTGGTCTGTACATCACCCGGCAATATCATGATCTCTATTCATTTGATTCCAGTAGAGTAAGATGTATAGATCTCATCAAAGACTTGGTTGTGAGTTTGGATCAGCTCCCAATGAAGAATGTTTTGATGGATGTTGTGGTAGCAGACATTCCCCCAAGGTTTGGCATGCTTCTTTCCAGGTCTTGGGTAGTGAAACTAAAAGGGACACTATAGCTAGATTTCTCCTATGCAGTGATTCCAATATTTGGACAAATGAGGAAATTATATTGGGAACAAAAAATGAAGTACATGATCACAAGCAAGGAGAAACCAATAAATCATCCTATTAACTATGTACATATAGATTTAGAGTCTTTTGTTTTGTATTCAGATAGTTTAAATGATATAGATAGTCAGTTGGTAGAAGCAGATGATATTCTGGAAATAACAGAAAATTTCAGAGAAGTTTTGAAAAAAGAAGAAAAAGAACAGCAGAACACTGTTGGGCAATCAACTGAAAGCAATGGACAGCAAGCAAACAAGGCACAACAAACATATTTCCAGCACTTGCAAGAGGAGGAAGAAGGTTTGTGGACCATGGATTTCGATGGAGCAGTGGGAAATGATGGTGCTGGAATTGGAATTTGGGTATGAAGTCCTTTCTCCGCCCCAAACAAGGTCCCTAGTAATGTACAGGTATGCTCTTACAAGTTGGCTTTTGAATGTTCAAATAATGAATTTGAGTATGAAGCTCTAATTGCTGGCCTAAAGATTCAGCTGAACGTTAAGAGGATTTCAGTATATGGCGACTCTGAATTGGTTATCAAGCAGGTCAGAGGCGAATATCAAGCAAAGCATCCTAGGATGCGGGCCTACCGTAATGCAGTCCTAGACATTTTGAAATTATTTTCATAATACACCTTGACATGTGTGCCTCGCATACAAAATAGCATTGCTGATGCTCTTGCTAAGGCAACGAGTAGTTTGAAAATCCCAATGAACTCTAGTAACAAATTCAAAATTCATGTCAAGCATCGTCTAACCATTCCAGACAGTCAAAGATATTGGAAAGTGTTCCAAGATGATGAGGAGATTGATGATTTTCTGCAAAACAAAGGCAAGTTTAAAGAGACCTCAATTGATGAAGAAAATGACGATGGAAAGGGAAATGGTACAGATGAAATGCAGATCAATGAAATGGAGGTGTTGCAGTTGAAGAATAATGTTATTCCCAAAGGCTTGATACCTCTAGAAGAACTCTTTGATAAAGATGATGTAGCCCGCAAGCCAACATTGTAGCCAACATAGAAGGGTGTGGAAGAGGTCAATATCGGGACAACTGCAAATCCTAAATTGGTAAAATTGTCCAAAGCATTGCCACCAAAGATCAAGGAAAAATATATCAGTTTGATGTCTTCATTTGCAGATGTGTTTGCTTGGGACTATTCCGACTTAAAGACATATGACACCAATATAATTCAACACACTATACCCATCAAGCCTAATAAAAAACCGTTCATACAAAAGTTGAGAAGGTTAAATCCAAAGTTGCTGCCATCTATTGAAAAGGAGATCAACAGGTTGTACAAATCAAGGATCATTGTGCCAATTAGATTTTTAGATTGGATCTCCAACTTAGTGCCCGTAAGGAAGAAGACAGGTGAGATTTTCTTATGCATTGATTTCAGAAATCTCAACAAAGTTTCAATGAAGGACAATTATCCACTGCCCAAAATGGACCATATACTTCAACGAGCAGTGGGAGCATCCCGCATGTCACTGCTTGATGGTTATTCCGGATATAACCAAGTTTCTGTCCATGAGGATGACCGAGACAAGATAGCATTCACCACTCGATGGGGAATTACGCAAAAATGCCTTTCGGTTTGAAGAATGCAGGTGCCACATTTCAGTGTGCTATGGACTTTGTCTTTGCAAACGAGAAGGATGTCTTTCTGGTGGTGTATTTGGATGATTTGACGGTGTTTTCTAAATCTGATGAAGAACACATGTACCATCTTAAAACCGTTTTCCTGAAGTGCATAAAATATGGCTTGTCGCTGAACCCAAAGAAGAGCTTGTTCGCCATGGAAGAAGGAAAACTACTCGTGCACATTATCTCAAAGGATGGCATCTGTATCGACCCGGCACATGTGCAAGCAATTCAGCAAATAGATCTGCCCTGGAATAAAAAGGAGATACAATCCTTCAATGTCAAGATGAACTTCCTCTGCCGCTTTGTACCCAATCTCACGGAGCATCTAAGAGAGATGACAAACATGCTTAAGAAGGACAGCCAAGTGAAATGGACGGAAGAGGCGGTAAAATATTTCAATTTGGTCAAATTGACTCTTTCCTCAGCACCAGTTCTAGTCAGCTCGGATTATACTCATGATTTCACATTGTTTTCATTTGCTTCGAAGCATACTATGGCAGTGGTATTATTGCAGAAGAGAGATGATCATGAAAGACCCATTGCATTTTTCAGCAGAGCTATAAGAGATGCAGCTTTAAAGTATAACATCATTGAGAAGCAGGCCCTTGCACTTGTGAAGGCATTGAAAGATTTCCAGGTGTATATTCTACATCCTCACGTTCTGACCTATGTTCCTAATGTTGTTGTAAAAGATGTTTTAGTGCAGGCCGATCCGGAAGGAAGAAGAGGCAAGTGGATTGCAGCCTTGCTAGAATATGACGTAGAAATAAAGCCCACAAAACTAGTGAAAGGATAGGGATTGGCGAAGCTAATGGCTAAATCAAACTTGCATGCTTTGGACATAAATTTGATCATTGCTTTGTCCAATGAGAACGATGAAGAATCGCCAATTCAGGTATCTGAAATGTTTACTCTTTGTCCATGGTATTCTGATATCGTATATGTGCTCAAAAATTTGTCACCTCCACCCGACATGACTAGAAACAAAGCAAGAACACTCAAGTTGCAGGCTGCCAAGCTTTTCATTCTTAATTCAGCATTGTATTGGAAAGATCCCAATGGCGTTTTTTTAAATTGTTTGGTGGAAAAGGAAGCAAAGCAAGTCATGGAGGACTACCACCAAGGAGATTGTGGAGGTCACCTCCTTTGGAAGTCAACAGCGAACAAAATTTCGAGAGCGGGCTACTATTGGCCGACATTGTTTACTGATGTATATAAGATGGTTAAGCGTTGTCATAAGTGTCAAATTTTCGAAGGAAAGTGAAAGTTACAGCCTCTACCACTCAAGCCCATAGAGGTGAGCACCCCTTTTCAGTAATGGGGGTTGGATTTCATTGGAAAAATTCATCCCGCTTCTTCCGGATAGCATAGATGGATCCTCACAACCATAGATTACTTCACAAAATGGATTGAGGTGATTCCCACGAGACAAGATACATATGCGGTAATCATTTCATTCCTCGAAAATAACATCTTGTCTCGCTTCGGTTGTCCGAATAAGCTAATCACCGATAATGCAGAAGCTTTCAAATCAAAGAGGATGGTAGAGTTTTGTCATAAATATCACATCATTTTGGGTCATTCAACTACCTATCATCCGCAAGGCAATGGATTGGCAGAATCTTCAAACAAATCATTGGTCAACATAATCAAGAAGCTGCTAGAAATGAACAAGAAGAGCTGGCATAAGAGGTTGGTAAATGCGCTTTGGGCAGATCGGGTCAGCCCAAAGAAATCCATAGGTACGTCACCATTTGAGCTTGTTTATGGAGTTGATACAGTATTTCCTTCCTCTCTCGCTACCCCGTTTGTCAAAATTCTTCAAGAGGCCGGCAGTGAAGAAAATCCCATGTAGAGAAGGTTGAATCAAATGGTCCACTTGCAGCAGACCAGAGAAGAAGTTCTCAAGAACACATCCAATTTGCAGGAGAAAATCAAGAAAATTTATGACATAAAGGCAAAGGTGGATAAGTTTCAGGTGGATGATGTAGTGCTGAAGTGGGATGCAAGGAATGAGGAGAAAGGCAAGCACAGTAAGTTCGAGAACCTCTGGAAGGGCCCTTTCAAGATTGCAACATATCGGGGGCAGAATGCTTTTCTTCTGAAAGAAATAAACAGAGAAGATTGTCCAGGAGGGCCAATCAATGGTTGGCTGCTCAAGCGGTACCACTTCTAAGTTATCAACGTTGCTTCCACTGTCACTGTAAATACCATTTTATTTCAGTTTCGTTAGAGTTGTTCAAAATAGTCTTTAAGTCATTTCAATGTCAGGTTTGAGTCAGTTTTTTTTTTTTTTTGGTCGTTTCAGTTTCATAAATGAGTCAAAGTCCTGTATTATTTATCAAAATGATGACTCCATAGCCCAATGGACGAATGGCACTATCTAGCTCTTCCAAAGATCTGTTGTTCTTGGCACCTCCAAGGACCTACCATCCCTCATTGGAGCCAATGTTAGAGTCGGTCTGGTTAGTCCTCCGTTAGAGATCAAAACTCTTTATGCATTTCATGTTTAGATGTCCCGCTCCATTCTCCCAGTTGCATTCCGCTGGGGGCATGCCATAATCTGATGGAGAAGGTCATGATAGTCATTTCCCCTCATGTCTGGCTCCTGCTGGCTCAGGTCTTTTGTCAATCATCATCAAAGTCCATGACAATCAAGGTCTAGTCCGTTAAAGGACAAAGGTCATTTCAAGGTCTAGGTCTAGAAATTCATCAATTTGGTCTTTGAAAATGTCTAGTAAAGCCATGTAGGCCAGAGTGAGACCCTTACACCGTTATGGTTTAGAGAGCTTCATCATCATGTGGATAGACTCTAACTCTTCTTCAAAACTCTATTTTGAAGAAAAGTCAAACAGTGTCATTTATGACAAAATTTTCAAAAAAGTCGCTAGTTGATTTTTTCAGATGTAGTCATGGTTTCCGTGGCCAAATGTCCTGTCATGCAATCCCCGCAAAGAGTGCCGAAAATTGCATCATTCGAGCTAAAATTTCAAAAGGAAAGTGAAAATCAGTGTGTTTTAAAGTCAGTGAAAAAGTGAAAAACTCAAACAATAGAAAAATGGGTATTTGAAGAGGAAAAAATCAAACCCATCTCTTCCAAGGCTATATATACAATTTTTTGTCAAAAACAAATGCATTGTGCCATTACAGGTCTTGGAGAAGTGTTGGAAAGGCGTGAGTGTGCATTGGTGAGCGAGTGAGTGAGTTGAAGGCGACTTTGGAGGGCGCGGCGCATATAACCAGGAGTGAGACGCACACAGAGGGCGCGGCGCAGACGTAGCCTGCCCACAGTGCAATTTTCTTAAGGGTGCAACACATACCCAGGGTGTGGCGCATACAAATAGGAGCCTAAACAAGTAGCTGGAAGTGAGTTGGAGGCGGCTTTGGAGGGTGCGACACATATAACCAGGGGCACGGTGCACATAGAGAGCACGGTGCACACAGAGGGTGCGGTGCACACGCAACCTGCCCACAGTGTAATTTTCTTAAGGGCACGACGCACTGGGCTTTGTGCGCAGCGCATACAGACAGGGGCTTAAACAAGTGCCGAAACACTCC
>APFE030303195.1:143014-156497 GCA_000404065.3 Pinus taeda
GGGGCCCTCCATTCACATAACCCAAAGAAGACTCAAAGTGTTGAAAGCTTCAAAACAGCACTGCTTCTATTACTCCATATGCAGAAATTCACAGTCAAGAGTGCTAGAACAACACTATTAAAATAGAGTCTTGGGAATGCATGAAAATTACAACAAGTTCGTAAAAAATACAGCAAGTAAAAGTTAACATAAGCGTACGCAGACGCAAGTATTTATAGGCATCTCAAGGATAGCCTATGTGTGCTGCTAAAACTGAAAATAAACAAACTGTCATGCATAATTAAAACTGCAATAACATGTCATGAGCCTGCGTGGGTGAGCTGGAGGTCCTGGTCGTCATGGGCATTGAATCCAGAGTTGGATTATGTCCCCCACATCCTGCGTAACACGGGCAAGTCACCGTTTGAGCTGACGTGACCCAACAGCTTACGCATCACTGTTAAGCTGCCTTCATTGACCGGATCTTGCCCCTGTTTGACCGGAGGTACAGATGACGTGGATGATTGAACAAATGGCACAGGAACCTCGAGCACCTTGATACCTAAGTACCCATGTGGCTCTTTTGGCAAAATGGCACATGGAACCTTGAGAACAACAAAAAGGCTGCGGAATCTCTAGATGGCTGTAGAATCATCAGATAGCTGCGGAATCGGCAGAGAGATGCGGAATGCCTGTAAATATGTCAAAATCTAAACAAAACAGTCACACATTAGCAAAGCTCACTTGATCATGCTTAATGACATCTAATGTAATGATCTGGGTGGTTTTATATTGAAAATGAGGCAAAGGAGAGAGGTAAGTGATGAAAAACAGTAGGTAATAGTGGATGGTGAGGTGTAAGTTAGAGGCTCTACAAATGGCATGCCCATTTTCCTCTTAGCTCTAAGGACAAGCAACAAAGAACAAAAATTAAGGAAGGAATAGGATAAATTGTCCAAGGCATTTGAGCTACGTGGAGCCTCGAAAAAGACAAACACTTATTCTATTGAGAAATCATAACAAAAAGTTGATGAGGGAGAGTATAAAACTCATTTAACATGTGTAGTGGAAGAAAAACACACAGTGGTGAGAAATTGGAGAAATTCCTCCAAGGATCGGAGATGCTATAAAGAAAATCGATCATAATCACAGTGATCGAGCTTTGGAAAAGGTGAACTAGTTGAGGAAACCTTGAGAGGATTGTTAGGTGAAACATTATAGAGAGTAGTGGATTTCCTTAAGGCTAAATAACATATTGTAAACTTTTGGATTGATGAACCTCCTATAATGGGAAGAGGCACTCAGGTATTTGTGAGGGTCGATGAACCAACATTAGTTGCCTTGGGGTGAAAAATATTGATCTGCATTATCCCACAGTCTATAGCCACTTGAGTCAGAGTTGATTCCACACCAATAGTGACACAACTTAACCCCCTCACTTGTCAAGGATTTGTAGTTGGCGAGAAAAAGTCTTGATACTAACAACCCAGACGATCAAAAGAAAAAAGAAAAAGAAAAAACTAACTACTCTAACCCTAAACACCAAGTTATTTACAAAGCAATAAACTAATTAGTTCTTTAAGGTTTTTGCCTTAGAATTCTATAGATCCTCAACTGCATTTATGTTATAAAACAAAGAAAATAAATTAACCACACTACAATGACCCTATGTAAGATAATTGACTACATTACCCCTTATATAAGAACAACTACATAAACAATATCCTCCTTATTAATGAATCAAATATTCTAATGGAGAAATGATTATTTAGATGACATGAGGTATTCCTAAATATTATTTATTTATATATGGTTTAATAGTTGCATGGAATATTTATATTATAGAGTAAAAACCTTAATCAATCATAAACAAATATGTGATTAGACTATATTGAATCAGATTTCTTTAACGATAATTATACATTTTTCAAAATAAAAAATCTTTAATTGACCTTAGCAATGTTTGAAAGCATGACCTCCAAGTTGCATGACAAGTAATTTTACTATTATACCATATGTACAACTTGTGTAATTAACCTTTTATTTATATAGTTTAATTGTTACATATGTATTTTTGTTATGAAATTAGAAATCTTAACCAATTGTATAAGATATGTAATTAAACATTCATTGAATAAGATTTATACAACCATTACACATTAAACATGGTGTATCCAATAAACATTTGTTAAACTTAAAACAACACAAACTATGTACAAAACTAAATGAAATTAAAAGTATTATGGCTACAATATAAAATAAATACAAAAGAAAATATTAGACAACCTAAATTTTAATATCATATTCAACGCATTATTTACAAAAGTTAGTGTTAGTGCAGAAATGATAAAACAAAGTAGAAAGTGAAAAATTTACATAACATGAAAAGTAAAGCACATGCATTACATAACTTTATGACGGTAAAAAGAAACAAAGCACATTAATGCAAAGGGAAGTAAAGGTAAAAAATTTGAGAATTAATAAGAAAACCTGAGTGCAAATGCCAAAGACCATTGAAGGGAGATTTAACCAACAAGGAAAATCTTTTCTTATTGCATTTTCTCATCCAAGTACATTTATGTAGAGTGGTATATGTATGAAAATGGGAAGGTGATGCACAATCATTTTAATTTGGTCAATAACAGACAAGAAGATCACATCCTACACAACTATCACTAGGTCAATACCAACTTTAATGGTAAAATACTGAAAGAAATGCAATGAAATATCTTGACCTTTGCTCGATTATAAATTGATGGAGCTTTGTAATCACATTCCATGAGACACTCAAAAGAGGCAACCTGCAAACCAACAATGACATCACACAAGTGAAATTCAGTTGCATGAAGAGGAAACTAGGAATAAAAGAAAGACCTTACTATTGGTCATGCCCTAACTCACAAATGGGTAGCATCTGGGCATGCAAAAGAGGGAATCCCTGAATGAGATAATTTGTTGCTTTTTATAGATATCCTCTTCAAAATGATGAGCTTTGATCCTCCTCGATTGGTCATCAGATGAAAGCTTGGTGGTTGCATTTGTTCTATTCATTTGGCAATTATCCTCAATCTTTTAATTTTGATCAATGTTCTCGTTCTTAGACCAATTAATAAATATAATTTCCTTTGCCTCTTTCTTCCTCTTTCTCTTTTTTTAATTATTATTATATATAAAACATGACCCTCCTTATTCTTAAAATGACAAAAATGCATAATAACTTAGAGTGGCCTCACTAAATTTAATCACATTGTTAAAGTGACCCTTACTAATAGAACTCCTTGGATGATGAGTAATATCAACCATGTTACATTATCCTTCATCACTAGCTCCTGCAATATATTACAAGCAAACCATTTGTAGTTAAATGAACTAGTTCGGGCAAACATTATATGAGAATGGCACATGAATCCTATGAGGCGGTCTTTCAATCAAATCTAGTGGAAGTTCCAATACAAATTAATAATCTGGCGAGACAACCTTAACAATGTCAAAACCTTAAAGGCTTTAAACCTTTGTCACTAGAGTGAGATCTCGGAGAATTCTTGCAATTTGGGCATTGAGATGTATGCATGGGTCCTTCATATACCACGTAGAAATGGAAATTTGGGTATTGATACCAATGCTCTCTTCCCACCTCTCCAAATCACACATATTTTTCTAAGCAACAAATAGAACAACCGTCACCACCATTGAATTTACACTCTTTCGATAGAGATCAAGATTTGGATAGCTTCTTCATGCTTGCAAAAATCATTAAAATATGTTGGAACAATTATAACAATAGGTACAACATGCCTCCAAAGATAAATTCTTGCAGCTTTTTTTTATTAGCCATGATACAAATGCACCAATTTTGACTCGGCAAATATTGTAGTTCATTTGATTCAATCCAATCATCACCATTGGGAGCTTTAACAATTTTATATGGGAGCGACTTCATATCTTCTTGTATTTGTGGATCATTAAGCCTTCGTTCCATATTTTTCATTAGATTCACATTCTTGTAACGGTAATATTGAGCATGATTTCAATGCTTAATGATTATGTACATTTATTCTTATTCCACATGACTTTACGATCGATTGAACAACTGTGAACCTCAGCCTCGGCACTACCTTCAACTTCCATGCCAGTGATACACCTTTACTCTTAAGTAGGCCTAGATTGACAATTCTCTTATGTTTTAATGTTTCTCCTCCTCTATACACATTGCTTTCTTTTTCACTTTCTAGATAAGAGAACAATGTCATCAGTGGTTGCACGATAATTAGAAAACACAAAAAAAGGGAAGCAAACAACATGACATGGGTTGGACTCTCAAACAGATGAAGAATATTAACTAGCAAGGTTGAAGTGATATTTTAAATGTCGATAAAAAGGGCCATAACAACAATAGCCATTTCATCTTGTGGAAAATCTACAATGAAATGACCTCCAATGGAATATAGAGGGTTAATCAGAATAATTATTTTACTTCTTACTCAGTGCTCATTTCTATGACATTCTAATCCGTTATGAATACCCATGAAAAATATTTCCATGTCCAAATTTAGCATGCACATATCCATACAGGTCACCGCAGTCGTTATGTTCTATGTTTGTTATGATAGGATGATAGGCAGCCTTGGAACGAGAATTTACGCTTGCGAAGTGTGCTCGTAGATATTAGCTGGTTGTAATATTCTAACAATATTTCAAAAGCATATATCTCACATTGGTCGTGGGAGACTATTATACGTTGTTTATGTATTGGAGCACCGTTTTTCACACATTCAACAGTTATAGAGTATATTTGGCGCCCACGGGTTCTCAAACTGTTGTGCATACAATGGCTGTGAATTCTTGGTTACGGGTGTTTGTCGCGTGCAAAATTCCTTTTAAAACAAATGCAGTGGACGCAAGGAAGTGTCCCACATTGGTCGAGGGGAGATCAAACATATTATGCACATGCAGTGGACACAAGGAATTGTTCCACATTGGTCGTGGGGAGATCAAACATATTATCCACATACTGCTTGGGTTATACCTTCCGACAATGACAAGTCTATTTTCCACATATTGCTTGGGTTATACCTTCCTTCCGACGATGACAAGTCTATTAAAACGAATGAAGTGCTTGGGTTATACCTTCCTTGCGACGATGACAAGCCTATTAAAACGAATGAAGTGGACACAAGGAATTGTCTTACATCGGTCGTGGGGAGACCAAACATATTATCCCCATACTACTTGGGTTATACCTTTCCACAATGACAAGTCTATTGAAGTGCTTGGGTTATACCTTCCTTGCGATGATGACAAGCCTATTAAAACGAATGAAGTGGACACAAGGAATTGTCTTACATCGGTCGTGGGGAGACCAAACATATTATCCCCGTAGTACTTGGGTTATACCTTTCCACAATGACAAGTCTATTACCCACATATTGCTTGGGTTATACCTTTCCACAATGACAAGTCTATTATCCACATAAGTCTATTCACATACCCACATATTGCTTGGGTTATACCTTTCCATAATGACAAGTCTATTATCCACATATTGTTTGGGTTATACCATCCTTCTAACAATGACAAGTCTATTATCCACATATTGCTTAGGTTATAGCTTGCTTTCGACGATGACAAGGCTCTTAGGGTGATAATCCAAGGTATGAATACATAGGGGACACCTTTTCCAACATTTTCAGCGAGGGCATAGTATAATGACAATTTAAAGAGGCATGATGGCTCACCAATACACTTCTTGTAAAGGATAAAAATGACTACTTTCAATATTTCTTATGCCACCTAAGAATATTGTTCCTTCCATGATAAATACCCTTCCTTCCTCTTATCATGGTAAGAAAGAAACATGTGGACCCTTCTTAGATAAGATGAGTTCTTCTCCCTTTACTTCAATGTTTGACACAAACATGTAAGGCATTTCACATCTATGCCAACATAATTGAGATAAACAAGGCTTTTTCCTTTCTTTCTTTTTGATTTCGTGAAGACTCATGATGAGCAAGTCAGGCAACACACACATAGATGAAGTTGAGGATAGGAAGACAAACACCTGCAATGGCTTGCAGAACTTTTTGAAATTATTGATGTGCATAAACACATTATATGATTAGTTGTGGCTATTCAATGCAATATGGGTTGAGCTTTGTTGTTATTAGTTTCTCAACCATGTTTGATGTGTTCAATAATCGTGGAAAGTATGGCCGAAGGCAGTTCATATTTAACACTGGGTGTAGGCCAAGGAATGGGGGGATACTTAGCTCAAAATTGTTGTCACCCATAGCCTTGGTGATGGTGTAAGACTTGTATTAGAGTGGTTGAATCTTTCTATGGGCCCCAAAAAGGCGTTATTTCTACAAATGAAATCAAACCTTGTCGCCCACTTGAAACTTATGTCGCACCTAATGCAGATCATAACATTGTTTGTACTTATTATTGAATTTATCCAAGATATCATGAACATGTTGGTGAATGTGCTAAATGCATTCAATAAAATTTATGGCCTTACCAGCATTGGATTGAACATGAGAAAATTATATCTGTGTAGTTGTAAGAGGCAATGCAACATCAATGGGATACAATGGTTGAAATATCAAGCCCACCTGAAAAGGGTTGTGTCCAATCGAGCTATGTAGAGCTATGTTGTAACTATGATGGACATAGGAAACATTGTCATCCCATGTTCATGGATGCTTAGAGTTGTATATGTGTAGTATGTACATTATCATCTTATTAACAACCTCTATGTAGCCATCATTTTGGGCGTGCAATGCAATTGACTTGGTGAGCTTAGTGTCCAACAATGACTAGAGTCTTGAGCATAATGCACTTAGGAAATTTCTATCTTGATCTAATATAATGTTCTGTAGGATCCCAAAGTGTACCCTCACTCGTTCGAAGAAGAGTTTGGAAGTGGCTTCTTTAGTGATACTCTTCTTGCAGGCAACCAATATGGCTATCTTAGAAAATCTATCAACGACCACAAATACACAATCATTACCATGCTTGGTAGAAGGAAGGGAAAACATATATTCCATGAAGAGGATTCCTAAGTTTGGCTAGGAGTGGGCAGAGGATTGTATAGGCCTTGCTTCTTAATGGTTGGCTTGGCGATGGCATAGAAAATACAGGATCATATATTTTCTAACATCCTATCAAAGCTTTGGCTAATAAAAATACTTTTGCAGTAATGCCATTGTATTTTCCACATCAAATTGTCTTGTGACCTGACTCTAATGCACCTTACAAATCATCTTGGCATGCTCACTTGAAGGAACATAAAAAATTCCTAGATAGCACAACAATTTGTTTCGAAGGTGGAAGTCTGGAAATGGCTTTCCAACCATCAACATCTTGTAGGTGGTAGTGAATTTAGAGTTATTTTTGTATAGTTGTAATCATCCAGAGGTCTCATGCCCATAAGAGTTGATAATTGTGCTTAGTGCCACAATCGAGGGCCGACTGAGGCAATCTGCGATGTGATTGGTGATACCCTTCCTATATTTAATGTTTAAATGGAATTTGTGCAGGCATGTGGATCATTTCTGATGGCGATCATTCTGCAACTTCCCCTATGTCTACATAAATTGAAAGGGTCAGTGGTCTGTGTGGATGATCGTCTCCTTCCCCAGAATATAGTGCTTCCATTGCTGACAGGCCTGCATGATGGAATTCATTTCCTTATCATAGGTGGGGTATCTTCAAATAGTATCAGAGAGTGTCTCACTGTAATATCCCACTAGATGCCCTTATTGAGTGAGGATTGCACCAATAACATAATCAAAGGCATATGTCACAATCTCAAATGGTTGTTACAATTCTAGCAAGGTGAGGACTAGCGAAGAGAAAATGTGGTGTTTCAGTTCAATGAATTCCTTCTATTGTGACTCAGACCAAAAAAAATTAATTTTTCTCCACCCTTGGTAACTTTACTCAAGGGCCAAGTGATATGAGAGAACCCCAACACAAATCTTTGATATAAATTAGCAAGGCCCAAGAAGTTGTGAAGCTTTGTCAAAGTCGTCGGGTCTGGCCAATCTTGAATGACTTGGATCTTAGCTGGATCCACATGCACACCTTGCTCATCAATTATGTGGCCTATATATTTGACCTAGTGTATTCCAAAGGAGCATTTCCCCAGGTTGGAACATAACTTGTGTTGTCATAGGGTTCTCTACCTAACTCTTTCTGAAGATGAGGATATCATCTAGATATACAACCATGAATGAGTTGGTGAAAGGCAACAAGATGTTATCCATCAACCTCATAAAAGTTACAAGGGAATTTGTTAACCCGGAGGGCATGACCAACCTCCCAAAGAGATCATCCTTGGACTTGAAGGTGGTCTTCCATACATTTGTGGGTTTAATTGGAACTTGGTGATAGCCGAACATCAAATCGATCTTGTAGAAGTACTTAGCTCCCTTGATATGGTCAAGAAGGTCATCAATCCATGGGATTGGGTACTTGTTCGTGATAGTGATTTTATTCAATGCCCAGTAATCAATATAGAGTCTCTAGGTCCCATATTCCTTTTATACGAGTACAATTGGGCTCTCACAAGGTGAGGAACTTGGTCGAATGTGTTCTTTTTGTACCAACTCCTAGATATGCTACTTGATTTCCTCATTTTCTAAAAGAGAGCAACAATAGATTGACCCATTAGGTATGGATTCCCTAGAGTCAAATCGATTGAATGCTTGACTTGATAGTGCAAATGTACCCCTATGGGTGAGGAGAAGATGTCCATGTACTCTTCCATGACCTTATCAACTTGCTACTGCTACGTGAAGGAACTCTTTCTAGGGACCATGGATGTGGCCATGATCTTTCCCTTACTTTGAGAGTGAATAAGGAATGAAAAAAATTTCTGAGATGGTGTTACTACATTGCTCATTAGAGATCAAAGAAATGACAGTATGCAGGACTACCCCTAGTGTCCTATATAATTTTCTGCCCAAAGTAATAATAACAATACAATGTATGGATTCATACATTGCATGACACTTCCACAAGTATGGTTGGTCTAATAAAACATCACAAACTTCAAGGCCAAAAACATCACACAATATCTTGTATGTGAAAGGATTGTGTTATAAGGAAGGAAACACTATTGGCTGACGCAAAGATCTCGCCCTTGGTGGAGCTAATTGATGGTGTATGGTTGCAGGTGTGGTGTCATCGACAGGCCCAACTGCATAATGCAATTTGTAAATATGAGGTTCTTTTGACCTCCATTATCGACAATGAAATATAACAGATAACCCTTCAATCACATCTATGAGTGGAAGAGACGCTCACCCTCCTCCAGATCTTTAGGCTCACTCTTCTTGACCTTGGTGGTGGCAATAGTGGCACTAGGTTCTGCATCAATGATATTTTTCCCATTGTTGGGTTTTGGCTTAGAGTCAAAATGTGCATATGACTCTGAAGCTTTCATCTTGACCACCAATGACTACTTTGTGCAACATTCATTTTTTTTGTGAGTGGGGCTCTTGTGGAACTCACACCACTTCCCTGTGTCTTTCTTTATCTTCCCATTGCTACTGTTTTCTTGTGGCTTCAACCGGTTGTCTTGGGTCATTTCACCTTGGCTCTATCCTTTTATCTATAGTTTGGAGGTGCATTTGCCCTTATTTGGATTCGTAGATCCAAAGTCTCACTTCTTCTATTTAAAATGTTGCTCGATCTTAGTAGCATATCAGTATGTTTCACTAAGTGAGGAAATAGCCAAGAACTCCATTTCTACTTGGATGCATTTGTGAAATCAACCATAATACTTGAGCACTAGATGTCGCTCATATTCCTTTATACCTAGCTTTGTGCATAGGGTATGAAATATATTCATGAAATCCAACACTTGATGGTCCCTTTCCTATCGTAGTGTGGTCCATTATATATACTTGTCTTCATAGCTCCCAACAAGGTAATATTTTTCCTTGACGACAACTAAAAAAGAATCCTAAGAGAGTGTCACTGAAAATAGTGAGGATTCTTCCTCATCCCTTTTCTCACAGTAAATCTCCCAACAATCCTTGACATGGGGGGTGGCCTTGAGGACGCAAAAGTAATATTTTCTCTATAAGAAAAATTATAGATCGAAAAATGTTCTTCCAACAAATTTAACCATCTATCTAAAGCATATGCATATATTTAGCCTTAAAATATAGGAATATTGAAGTTAACTTGTACCTTAAACGAGGTGGCACCTTCGAAGTGACTACTGGATGAAGATATTTCACCATTGGTATTCGCCAAAGGACCTGGGAAAAATTATCCATCATCTCATTCCTTTGTCACTCGAGGGCTTCTTTGAGAAATAATTTGAAAGCATCTCATGTTCTATCGCCTTTCTTTTCTTTCACCATGGGAGGTCATCGAGGTCAGCAAGGCTGATCTTTCAAGGGACCAACCAGTTCAAGTCCCAACTGCCTATAACCTGACCTCTTTGGGGACATGCATATAAAAACAGAGCAAAAGAAAATCACTTTGATACCACTGATCTAGATTTATGAAGGAACAAAATGAAAATAACATTTAAACAACAACATAGAGATACAGTGATATGAAACTTCAATTGATAAATATAAAATGCTAACAATGGTTTACATTCAAAATGAAAACAAACTAGCTCGAACAATTTTAGCTTGTCTCTGAGAAGAGATGTGATGGCTACATGCCTTCTGAACTGAGTTACAATGAGGCTTTGAGCCGTTTTTATCATGAATAAACAATAAGAAACCCTAAATATCCAAAAACCTAACCCTAGGAGATAAAGTTCCAAAAGCTTGTGGGCCCCAATGGGGTTAGTTGGAACGTCAACTTATCGGGGTCGTAACTTTGGCATACAATATTTGTTTGGCATGCACGATAACTTGTTATAAACGTCTATCTAAGGAAAAAAAAAATTGAATGAAAGCAAACATCAATTTTTAATTAATGTTTCCCCCAAAAATGTCGTTTAGGGAATCAAAATGGCTTTGGAAGTTCAAAACCCAAAAACTGCCAAAAATAGAAAACTTTCGAAATAGGAAACTGTGCTAGAAAATAGGACACTAAAAGGAAATAATCTTGGGGGTCCAAGTGGAATAGGCAGGTGGCCTCCAATATCCACCTGGATTAACTCTAGTGCTTGACTCATTGATGAAGTACCTTGTGATGTGATCTCTTTACCCATCAGTTGCTTATCCACTTATAAACCTTCTCTTGATGTGGAATCTCTTCTCTAGGAAGTGAGTTGAGACTCTCTGTATTTTGGTACCCTAACATGGTTGTTAATCATGTCCATAAATTTTGGAAAGATTAAGTGGAAGCTTATGTAGGTGGTAGATTAAGGAACAATGACCTTGTGACATCTTGTTTCAATTGTTAATATTGGTTAATTTTCCTCTTAAAGTCACTCCACCTCAAGCACTGTAATTTGTCTCAGGGGTGACAACTACAAGTAAATGTGGTTGTATCTTATCTAAGGTTGAGTGGAGAATTAGAGTCCCAATCTTAGTTGCCAAATATTTAATATGATAAGTATTTTCTTATGTATTTGTGCATGTGGTTATCATGTCTCTATTTATTGTGCTGAAATAATGTCATGATAATGTTGAGGAGTGTCATTTACCTGCATGGATGAGGAATATCAATATCTTGTGTAAAGATTTAAGGAATGGTTCATTTCCTGTGGATATGTCTAAGCTTGAAATTAACTTAATAAGTGCTCGAGCATGAAGATATGGGAATCTATGTTAATGCTTAATTAACTGCACTGACATGTTTGAATATTTGGCCACTATGTTAATAAATAGCTCATGTTAACAATAAGGAATATAACTTCCTGTTAGAAGTGCTCCTTGAATATTTTCCTAGGAATGGTTTTATTCCTGTATATATCATGAGCCTACAAATTAGTAAAATGACATATGTATGAAGAGATAGATCAATCTCTATTAGTCAGATGAATATCTGCATTTAAAATATCTTGGCTATTAGGTCGGTAATTACCCATAAGCTCAAGAGAGATAGCCTTGAATACACACACACACACATATGAAAATTTAGTTCAATTATGCATTCACAGGCTAAGTTTGGGATGAAGTAGTACAATCTTAGAAGGGATAGCTCAGAAGGGCCTACATATACCCTTGTATATATATAGACCATGGATCAGAGGCTCGTATACATGCATTAATAGTTACTAAATGGGGGGATGGTATCTTGAAGACTAGAGTACAAGACTTTGGAAGGAGATGGAGTAAACCCTCTCCAATCCTGTGAAAATTTACGGTGATCAAGCGCTTAGACAGGAGAAATATAGGTCATCGAGAGTTGAACACTTATAGCCACATGCGTTTCCCAAAGGTTTTTCCCTAGAGAATTCAAGGGGAGCCCCAAGGGAAACTCCTAGGATTTTATTCCCAATGTGACTTGGTGTAGTGGGGCCGACAGTATGCCCCAACACAAGCGATGAATGGAAAATCTTGAATTCTCTTATAACAAGGGGTTGGAATTTATGGTAGGACTTGCGATGACAAGGCATATGACATCAAAGAGAGGGTGACATGGTGCCCTTGTGGTGTTCCACGTGGCGCCTTGTTTCACCCTTTTAATGGGTCCAATAGGGCTCAAATCACGTGACACATGGCACTTTGTGAGGAGGCCACGTGGATGGTAAGATGTCATCCTGCATCACCCTAGAGTTTTATTTTGATGATGTTACCCCAACGTCATGGACCCCAGAGGTTTCAAGCAGAGGCATTGTGTAGACTCCCGAGATTTTATTTCTAGGAGGACATGTCAAGGTGGGCTAGTGGACTCTCCATATTAGAGTAGGGAAGCCTTGTAGGTTGTTTGTGCACTTCAGAAGTTTAAAAGGCTAGGTCATCTCGATGGTTTTGAAAGAATTGTAGGAGGGAATAGTCAGGGTGATGAGGTCTAGTGGAGCCCAAGCACTCATCCAAAATGAAAGTGTTTGGACATGTTGGCGGTGGGGCCTGCAAAAGGTCCACATAACCATGAAGGAACTTCCCTAGCAGTTTCAACTGGGGACTACGAGGTGAATTCTTGGGATTTAACCTTTGGGATAAGGTGGCAGGGAGAGGTCCATGTGATACGTTGGAAGGGTTAAAAATGGGGTTACCCTTACATTATAATATAGAAGTGAACCACAGACAAAGCGTCATGACATGGTATGAGTGAGTTAGAAGCTGCCACTTGGAAAGGACATGATGTATGACTTGGACAACCACGAGGATGACACATTGTAGGTCTAGATGATGTGGCACTATTTGATATGCCAGAATTTTAATCGCCATATCTCTTGATCATAGAGTCGGATTAAGACAAAATTTATATCGTTGTAAAGGTATCGACAAGACGAACATAACGATGTTGTCCCTTTTAAGTTTTGAGGAAGATGAAAAAGGTCAATAAATTTGGACCCCATTTCCATAATAGAACATTAAAGGTTGGTCAACATACTAACTACCTCCTTTTATCCTTAACAGGG
>APFE030303195.1:157598-173395 GCA_000404065.3 Pinus taeda
TTAAGAAAGAACGAAAAACGTAAATAGTAATGAGAAACAAATAATCCAGGTCAACCAAAGATAGGGAACAAAGTGTGTGTGTGTGTGTGTATATATATAGATAGGAGTCAATACCTCATTAATGAGTCAACATCTTATAACAAAAATAATAATTAAATGGGACTAAAATTAAAACAAAACAATCGAAAGGGAGATAATTTTATTTATTTATTTATTTTTAATTTTATTTCTATTTTTAGGTGAGAAAAAGGATAAAAAGAATATTAACATTAAATGCAAAAACCTATTCATAAATAGAAACATCAAACCATAAAAAACAAATAATCTGCAAACAGAAACAAACTAGGAGGACAGGATAGGGACCCAGCTTCTACTAATATCCAACCATCGTCTTTATTTAAATTACTGGGCCTTTTTTTATTTATTTCCAAGGCCTCCTTGAATTCATGATGATAGAAATGACTAACCTTGGCAATGACTTGGGCATCCTCAATGCAAATGTGATGCCTAGATTTTTCTTTATGTTTTGCCAAAGTAGAGGAGCACGTCCTTCCATGCTTGATGTCAGTGGCATGCTCACGAATCCTTTGATTAATCGAGCAACTAGTCTCACCAATGTAGGGAGTCCCACAAGAGCAAGGGATAACATAAACACCTTTCATATTTTTGGGGTACATAGGGTCTTTAATGGATCTTTGGGAGCTTCAGATAGTATTTAGAGGCCTAAAGGTTGAAGGAACTTTATGCTTCTTTAGGAGCCTCGCAATCTTGTCCGTAGTTCGCTGGATAAAAGGGAGATGAACCCCAGAAAAATGGTCCTTGGTTTCTTTCTTAACCTTAGGACCTTTTTCAGCTTTGAGGTAAGCCTTAGTACACTAGTGTCAACTATACCCATTATTGGGTTCCCTCATATTGGGTTGTAGAAATGTGCCTCTCCACTCAACAATAAACCAAACAAGCACATACAATAAGAGTAGGATTATTGAAGTTTTACAATGCTTTTAATTAAAAATAATCAAACATGTATATATATTTTTTTCATTATAACCAACATTGTTTTTTATTTAGAAAATATTTTATTTTTGTTTTAAAAGGAACATGTGTCAACTCAAAATTGAGCACAAAAAGAATTATGCATGTCCCTCATATTGAACTGTAAAAATACGCTCTTGACATAACCACTATGAATCTCATTTGACAATGTGATATCCTTTAACCTCTACTGCACTAGTCACCAAAGAGGACTTATTACAATGTTGGAAAGAAAAATGTCACATGGAAATCGCTTGGAAATCCTACCTATGATGCCTGGTCAACTTACTACTTGGAAATCAATACAATTCTCTGGTAAGTTAACGGGAACTAAAAGGGATGGCTCAAATTTCTCTTAGAATGAGTGAACCACACCCTCACTAAGGGTATACTTTCCCTTGACGATTCTTAATTCTCTAGCATTCAAAATGTGTGCATCCTCTTCTTTCACAGATGGCACAAATTAATTAGTTACTAAAAGAAATTTTCACATGAGTACGAAAGTATAGCATTTTGCTACAATAAAAACTGCATTTTCAATCCTTCACCTTCCAGTTTAAACACGATGGGAATTTGATCAACAACAAGTATTTCCAAATTATATAAGTTATAGATTGGATATTTTCAGCTCTATAGCATGTAATAACATCCTTGGGCCAAAATGTAATCAATAATAATCCCTTGGAACAATAGAAAATCTTGAATTGGAAGAAGTACGTCAAACTAAATAATGTTATCTACATTGCCTAGCAGTTACAAAGGAAACTATAACACACCCCACTTACCCCAGTGAAATGGATATTGCTAATCCAATTCCTCTTATGTTGTTGGAAGAATGGGGATTTTTTTCTTGTATCCAATTTTGTCATATAAATTCACTGTGTTCTAATTATATTTGATGGTGTGCATGAAATCCATATATATAGATAGATAACCAACCATATTATATGACCATATATCATGCACTACCCATGTGAAGTGGATCCCACTCCATAAGGATTATACCACTTGTCACCCTCTCCCAATGCACCCATGATCACTTGCCACCAATTCGCCAAGCGCCAATGGACATAGTGGTCCCTGCTCGATCCACGATCATGGTCCCGTGATGAGATCAACTGTTGGCAATTGGAATGTGTCGAATCGATGTGCTCGATTGTTAATGGGAGGGAACCCCGTCGTAATCACAGTTCCAACCTGGCATTCTGAGCCCCCCATCTAACGGTCCACAACCCTCCTCCCATCCGATGGCCAATAGAAATTGTGCAACCCCCCTCCTCATTGACGTGATGGGGGAGGGGGGTCACAATTTCAAATCTATCATTAGATCTCCAAAAAATATCTCTGTCATCTGTCAGATTTATGCCCCATCCATGGTCACAACACATGGGCATATGGATTAAGGCCCCTAGCCTCCACCTATGGCTATAGGTCACAACCACATGGGCCCCATCTCTCTGACCCCTCCCCTATACTAGCCTGCCATGTTACCCTGGTCCCATGATCTCGACACACTCCTCATAGACATTCTCTTTACGCCTCTAGAATGGGACCTCCGGGTTTACGTGTATTTGTGGGCCATACCTCCACAAACCCTTGATTTTGGTTGGTCCACGAGGTGGTAATGCCATGACATCCCGTGTTTATCACCTTGTTTCCCTTCTTGTATACTTTCGTGAATATTCCAAAGTTAATTTATGAAAATAAGTTATCTACGAAGAAACATTCATATTATACACTTCATAGATTAAAAAAAAAACCATATTCACTTATGTTTCCATTAATATCCTGAAAATCATCCACAATACATAAAGTATATTACAACAACATTTTCCATGATCGGTTCCATGTCTCTCCATGATGTTCCATAACCTTACCTCCTTCCATAAACTCACACTTAAACACCCATTAACTAGTAGCTAATATTTACATCTTCCATTCACATATATACAAAAATATATACGTGAATGATGGGTGTGCATACTGCGGGAAAAGGAATTATCGACTACATTGTTTGTCATAGGCTTTGTGGGATCTATTAAGTGCACTTATGTCATAGGATCTTTTTTACCTTACCTACAAACTCCAAAATTTCAAAATGAGGCATCAAAGAGTATGAAAATAAAGTTTCTTTATATACTCACCTGCAAGAAAGAATGATTTTAAAAATATATTCTTTCTCTTTGTCTCTAAGATTACCTTTTAGTTTCTACATGTATCTTTTAAAGAAAAAAACATCCACGTAGCATTAAAGACACCAACTAATTTAAGGTCATTTACCAATACACTAAAAGTACAAAAAAAACCAACTAATTCAAGGTTATTCACCAATACACGAAAAAGTGCACATAAATATGAATGAAACTTATATTGGAAGTGGCTACTCTAAAATACAAACAATGTTTTTGTTTTTGTTTTTTTTTCTTAAATGATTTATTTATCAAATATGGATCGCTATATTTCAATATCATAAACATTTTTATTTTGTAAGATATATTTGAAAACAATATTAATATGTGAGTATAATTACAATATTAATAGCATTTAATATATGGATAAAATAGTTATAAATTTTTCAGCAACAAAGTTTCTACTGGGGACTTTCTTACCCACAGATCCATTCACGGACCACACTGGTGCATTTTGTGTAAACAAAACTTAGAATCGACTGAGCACCTATTTCTTAATTGTGAAATAACAAAATATCTATGGAGATCTGTAGCTGTTGAGATTCGTTTTACTGGTGGATGGGAAGGGGACAACATCCTAGCAGCTTGGAAAACTTGGCACTATTCGCATGCGAGATCCAATCTTCCCTGCCTACCTTTGATTATCTGCTGGGCTATCTGGCTGGCACGAAACAGAATGATTTTCGAGGACTGTGAGATTAGAGGGAAATGCATTACATCAAAAATTGTCTCCTCATATCTTGAACTATCGGAATATTTAGCGCCACGACCTTGCAGACCTCTAGCACCAAATCCGATTGACCATTCCATTCCATGGGCTTTCTTTGATGGAGTATCCCAACAACACGGGTGTGGGGGTGGATTCCTTCTTTACCTCACTGAACAACATTACTTCAGAGTCAAACTGGGTTTGGGTGAAGGAACGAATAATTTTGCTGAACTGATCACCCTTCGCCATCTATTGCATTTTGCACTTAGCCATGATTGCAGAAATATTTAGATTTTTGGAGACTCCAAAATTATTATAAACTGGTTCAACAGTATCACACAATGCCATGCACACACACTTACAAACATTCTGGATGAAGTGAATATATTCAAATCACAATTTAACTCCATTATTTGTCATCATATTTATAGGGAACATAACGACAACGCTAACGACCTTTCTATGGAGGCCACACTATTGCCCAGAGGACAGTGGATAATTCATGAGCAGAGGGGTACTACACAGTACCAATATTATCACAGACCATACATAGATAAGATATATCATAGGGTTGATGGAACCTAATTTTTTTTTTTTTATGTTTTTTCCAGTTATATATGATGATGTATATATCATAGTTTTAATTTATGCAAATCACCCTGCGAGGTGTATATATTTCAGAACACAGTTCATGAACTTATATAAATAGACCCTACTTGGTTATCACCCTACGTGGTGAATTTTGTTATGTTACAGCCATTCACAGGAATGGGTTTTTTTACATATTTCAAAAAAGACAAGTGATGCATATGCTATCAAGCATATACTATATGTAATTTTTCAAAATTAATGAAAGATTACGATTTTTCCTTGGGCAAAAAAAATAGTTATAATTTTATGATATTTATATATAAATTTTATAATTTTAAGCACCAATTTAATGAGTTTAGAGGGATCAATTTTTTATGCGAATTGTACATCGAGACATTTTATTGTTTCACATTAAAATGAATTTTTTTTGTTATAAATATTAAACCATATTAAAATATTTTATTGGTGACCTACATTGAATATTTTATTTTTATTTTTTCTAAGGAAAAAGGCGCAATTTTCATTAATATATTAAGAAAATTACATGTTGTATCTTCAACATGTTGAGATGCATTCACTGGTGAAACAGAATAGTTTAGTGTTCAAAACATATATACAGGTTATAGCATAAGTTGCAAAAAGTAAAATAACTAGCAGTAATAACACAAAACAAGTAGTGTCCAGAATTGATAATGACAAAAGCAAAAAACCATGGAATGGTTAAGGTGATCATTCCGAGTGATTCCGATTCATCTCAATGAATGAACGGTGGGAAAACTGAAAGAAAGCACCATCTCTGAATTCCTGAATTAACCAATGTCCCCTATTCAACTGCGCAACCTCTTTGGATAAACGATCAATGATCTCATTCCTTTCCCTGTATATATGAGAGCATACAATAAAATCAAATTGTGATTTTATAGTAATGACATCATCCAATGTGTCCCTAAGTGTGTGCAAGTGACAATGATATACATTGTTTATCCAATTTATAACAAGTTGTGAATCCCCATAGATTTGAATCTTGTGACAATTTTGTTCCAACGCAAAGAGGAGAAGGTGTTATAAATTGTTTAGCTCAACAAAATTACTTTTTCCCCTTCCGAGACCCACTATGATTCTGAATGACAGGTGCTCATTGATGTGTAGGACAACTCCCCCCTGCAGCCCTCGGTCGAGCAAAGCCATCAAAATAACCCCACAAGAAACTATTACCAATGAATTTTGGAGTGATGACCCAAGGAGGTTTGTTGTCAGGGACATCTGGAATCAAATTGTAAAAGGCTATAGAGTTGATACAGGTGGCTAACCAGTTGTTCGGTGCATCTTGGAAGATCATACGGTTCTTGTTTAACCAAATTCCCCAACAAACAATCAGGGGGAGATTTCTAGCATTTTGGGATGGAGCCTTAGTCCACCAACGAAACCATGCTTCCTCAATATTTGTCCAAACCAATTGGTCTTTATGTTGAGGGTATAAATAACAGTGGAACAAAACTGTGTTGTAACCGGGCAGAGGAGGAAGAGATGGTTTGTGTCTTCAACATTGGATTTTCATAAGCAACATCTGGAGGGACCGTGGAAAGCCCATTTCATGAGATTTATTTCTATTAGGGCTTTGTTTGTGAGGATACATCACATGAACAAATTTTACTTCTGGGGGGCTTTTAATTTCCAAAGTTGGCTCCACCAGCAGCAGTTTATACCATTATACTGGGTTGTCACAAGAGCCGCATAGCCTACTTTTCGGGAGTACCGCCCATGAGGGGCAGTGGCCCAAATGATCGCATCCTCTTTCTCTGCTATTATGATATTGGCTTCCTCCAGTGCACCAATAAAGCGATTCCAGGCCCTCCTCCATCTATCTAGGATGCCCAAATCTTTGTGATCCAGCCATCGCTGAGGAGCCCATAGGTCGATTCCAGCAACAATAATTTGGGTAATCTTTGAGATACCTGTCCCTGAAATAAATTGTCGAAGGGCCCTTGGTAGGATGTGGGCATTGCTGCAACTAGTCTAGGGATCAATGCATAATCTCACCTGCTCACCGTTACCAATTTTCCATGCTAACCCATTCTTAATTAAACTTAAAGATTGGGAAATGGCCTTCTAGCTGATGGAGGCACCAACAGAAGATATACTGGGTCTGTGAATCCAATCCATTATTGAAAGGGGGTGGATGTACTTAAAATAGACTACCTCTTGCCATAGGCTTACATATTTGATTAATTTCCAGCCCATCTTTTCTATGAGTGCCTTTGCAAAGGACTAGAGGTCTTTTATTCCCCAACCTCCCAGTTTTTTTGGCTTCCCAATCCTGTCCCAACAGACCCAGGAAAAAGTCCTCCCCACATTCTGGCCCCTCCGTAGGAATCTACAACAGATTTGTTAAATCCTATTGAGAATACCTTTTGGGATCCAAGCTAAAGTCATCCAGTAAACCAGAATGGCCTTGAGCACCGATTTTATCAGAGTGAGCCTGCCCACCCTGGATTGCCAACGTTGCTGCTAGATGTTTATTTTGATTTCAATTTTTGCGATAAGCCATGCCTAATTGGTGATGCAATACCCATTTGGTTTCAGCCTGAATCCCAGGTATTTTAGACCACCGTCTAGCTCTTGTCTAATGAAGGCAAATTATTGGGCCGCATACCTTTCCTCATTTTGGAGACAGGTCATAAAAATGATCGTGGATTTCCCATAGTTTGGTTCCATACCTATTGCTTTGCAAAAGATATATAGTATGTTCTTGAAAATATATGAGTCGTGAAAAGAACCATTTAGAAATATAAGAACATCGTCAACAAACAATAGATGAGAGAGAGTAGTCATGTCCGATATACAGACTTCCCCCAGATCACTTGTCTTTTAGGCATTTTTTATCAATCTGCTTAGAACTTCCATGATCAAAAGAAAAAGGAGGGGGGAGAGAAGGCATCCCTGTCTCAGTCCTCGCTCGGCATGAAAAAAACCAGAAGCCGCCCCATTGATGAGGATGTTATAGGAGGCAGAAGAGAAACAACACTTAATCCAGGAGATGAAGGAGTGGGGGAAGCCAATATGAGTGAGAATGAAATGCAAGTAGGACCAACTAACCCGATCAAAGGCTTTGGAGAGATCTATCTTTAGAATGATGGAATTTATTTATTTATTTATATTTTTTTTTTCTTCTTGATCGAGTGGAGGCCTTCTTGGGCAGTCCCCATAGCTTCATGAATCTGTCAATGACTGAGGAAAGCAAATTGTTCCCTAGATATCATCTTGGAGAGAATAGGTTTTACACGGAGGGCGATGGTTTTGGATATAATTTTGTAAATGTTGTTACAAAGGGAAATTGGTTGGTAGTCATCAAAAGTAAGGGGTTTTTCAATTTTTGGGATGAGGGCTAGGAAAGTTGCATTAAACCCCTCATACATTCTGCCTGCGGTTTTGCATTCCTCAATAGCTAAGAGAAGATCTGGCTTAATTAGCTAAATGAAGGTACTGTAGAAATCCACAAGCCACCCATCTTGCCTGGGGATTTTATCTTTGTTGAAACATTTCAATACTGCTTCTAGTTCCCCCTACGAAACATGCGCAATTAAGGCCTCCACCTCTTCTGGCTCAACAAATCTAGCGAGTAACTCAATAATGGGGATAATGTTAGGAGGGTCACACCCCTTGGAGCCTTGTAGATATTTGAAAAGCGACGAACTCCCATATCAGCCAACTAATTGGAGGTATTAGCCTCCCTGCCTTCATGATCATGCAAATCCCAAATGGTGTTGATAGACTTTCTCCCTCAGTCATATTGTTGAAAAAAATTGGAGTTTTCGTCATCAACTTTTAGCCATAACACTTTGTTCTTTAAACGTCAAGAATCCTCTTTTTATCTCAAGTGTCTGATCTTCTCTGATTTAAGATGGATTAAATGTTCCTTTGTTTCAATCGAAGCATAACTAGTAATCTCGAAGGCTTCCAAAAATTTGAGGTCTCCTTCAATCCTTCGAAGATCGGCCTCGTCCTTTCGTTGTTTGCTCTTTGCCCAATCAATGATTTTTCTTTTATTTTTTATTTTTATTTTAGGCAAGCCAAGTTATTTGCAATTACCTCAGTTGAGGAGGTTCGGTCACCTGGCCTACAGTGTATCCAAGAGTTTCTGACAATTTTATGGAAATCGGCTTCATAGAGCCACATCGAGTTGAATTTAAAAGGCAATTGGGGTTTGAGGTTGTCATCTCGAATCTCCAAGAAAATTAGAGAATGGTCAAATATCCCACCCGATCCCAACCACTGGCGTAAATGATCCAATCTGGACAGTAGAGGGGCCTTTATCAGGAAATGTTCCAGTCTTCTGGCCGACGAATCCTCCCCAGTCTTTTTGTTCCTCCAGGCCGACATAAGCTTGGCTATATCTATGTTAAAAAGGTCATGGGAATCCATCAAGACTTCGAAAAAAGCCATTAGCGGATCACTCTGGGCTCTACTGCCCCAAGATTCCGCAAGCCCAAGGAAGAAATTTAAATTCCCCCCGATGATAAAGTTTTATGATTGCATGAAATCAACCTCCAGTAGTCTTCCCCAGAATAATTCCCTATTATGGCAGGGCCTATAGATGTTGACAACACTGAGGGGGAGATTGAAATCCGGGGAGAAAAAGTTTGCACCCAAGTAACCCTCACCACCCCATACATTGTTCAATCTTATCGATCTTTTATTAAATCCCATGGTGCAGCCACTCAAATGCCCTCTAACATCCAAGAAATGGAAAACCCAGCCTAGAAGGGATTTCATAAGCATTTTGTTTACCAGGCTCCCTTCCCCTAGTGTTTCTTGCAGAAAAATGACATCTAATCTCTCTGAGTTACATAACCTCTTTAGAGCTATTTTTTTGTCTGGGTTGGCCAGACCCCTGCAGTTTAAGGAGAGACACTTCATGGGGTAACCTTTTGTGGGTTTCCCTTTGCTCTAAGGACCCAATCAATGGGGGTTTGTATGCCCGATGCCACTTCGATACCAGCCCTCTTAATGGCTTTAGAAAGATGGGATTGTCTGCCTCTAAGGGGTTTCAAGGCGATGGAAGGGAGGGATCCTCATCCAGGTTGTAGGTCGGGATCTATGAGATAGGGAGAAAGTGAAGGTAATAGCAATGAGAACCATTAGTGTTCAGGCTACCTTCGGGAGCCAGAGGAGGAGGAATCAGGATAATAGAGGGGTTTAAACTGAGGGGGAGGAGTAGATAACACATGACAAATTGGGGAACATAGCTTGCTAACCCTAGTAGCCAAACTAGACAATAACATGGATGTAGAAGCAATATCAGATATTAGACAATCATTAGAAAAGAGATGAGGAGGAGGAGGAGTACCCAAGAAAGCAGATTCTCTGGCCCGAGCTCTGGTGAGAGGTGGTGTTGAGGTCTCAGAGTTCGGCCGCAAAGGTGACACCTATAAATCATCTTGTCTCGGCCCCGAAGCAGCAGGAGGGTCTGTTTGCGGAAGAAAATCCACCTCCGACATTTGAGTACTTGGCAAAACCAGTGACCTTGAAGGTTCTGACTGCTTCCCAGACAACATGGGGCAGTCTTTGTACAAATGTCCCACCTCATGACACTGCCTGCAATGAAAGGGGATACCTTCATAATTGAGAATATTCTTCCTGGTGATCTCTCCCATTTGTAGTTGATAGCTCTCCACGAGACCCTCTCTGGTGTCAAGATACACCAGAATTCTAGTTATTGCAATCCATCCAGTATCTTGGTAAGCCCTGTCATGGTCAAGATACACCCCCATATTGTCTCCAATACACTGGAATATGTCCTCAGCCCAAAATTGGAGCGAAAGGCTAGGAAGGCATACCCATATCGGTTTAGCATCCATGTTTTCTTTCTCAGGATAAAAAATTGGTGACCACCGTTTTAGTAGGACTGGAGTCATTTCAATGTGCCATTACTGCGTCAAGACCCAATCCACCAGTTCTGGCTGTGGGAAGATGAGCGTGAACCACCCCCTTGACAAAGTGATGACACCTAGGAGTTGCTCCATCAGGTTCCCCTAGACCTCCACGGTCCATTTTCCGCAGGCGAGCAGGGGTGTATTTTCTGCCTCAGACCCAACCAACTAGAATTGTGCTCTCCGTTAGAGCAACTTGTGCCATTATAATCCCATCCCCAAACACAAGGAGTCAGTCACGTTCCCAGAATTTTGAGTGCTTTGATTTTTTCCTTTCCCTTGATCTTTTTTGTTGGTCTGTGGGAACTCCTTCAGCTTGTGGGTTCTTGTCTGAATCCGAGGATCTATTTTCTTCTAGACCAATATCCTATTTGGAGATACCGTCAAAGAAACCCGGGGGATGTACAGTAGCGGGGATTGGGTGGTAAGAGCCCTTAAGCGCTAATCCGAGAATACTGAAATGGGGAGGTGAAGTACCCCTCACTTCTCGGGCCGTTCCACAAAACCTCGCCGATGATACGCCGACACCACCTTGAGGAAAGGTTATACTCGTCTGAGCCTGAGACCAAGACTGGAGTTCTGATGGAGACGAGATGGTGAGGAAAGGAGATTCGAAGCCCTCGCCCAGACAAATCAATCCATCTGAAACTATAATGGTCAGTCGCAAATTACCCAAACGCTAGAGTGAAACCTCCATATCTTCCATTAAAGTGGAGAGTTTGGCCACCTACATAGCCGATATAATGGTTTTCTCCGGTTCTTTCCCTACTTTTGACGTGTGTTTGTCTTCAACCCAGATGTCTGATGGGGTCAAGGAGTCAGAGGAGTAGTCAAACAGGTCCTCTTCCATTCAAGAACCAAAAATTTCATTGGGTAGCAAGAAAATCATTCCAGGAAACCAGCCCAAAACCCTTCCAGGCCGCTAACCCCTATTGAAACTCTCCAATATCCCGGAGACTGGCTAGTAAATTCCATTTCACTGCGGTCGTAACACCCAGAACCGTCATGGTAAACCCAGGAAAAACGATGTCATTCACAACCTTTGACAGTGAACCCAAGTGAGATCCCGTGGAGGTGTTAATGGATATTAAAAAAACACTTGCCAAGCTAAAAACGAGATAACCGCCACGCCCTTAAACCGTGAGCAGGTAGAAAACAAAGGAGACTTCGGAGAAGAGGGTCAAGTTGTTCATGGTGGGTAGACTTAATATAACCTGGAGATTGTGGCTACCTCAAAACCGTGGCTCGGGTTCTGCAGTAAACTGCAAACCCTAGCCCGACCATCAAAACCCTGAAGTTTTGTTGCCATTGAAATAATTTCTTCTTTCTTGTTGAATATTTTATTATATACAATATTAAAATATTTTCTTTTAACATTTTCTCTCTATATAAACAGATATCAGGTTGATATTGACATAAATTATTTAACATAGATATTCAAATAGTTTATTTCAATCTTGCGTTGAAATAACTTTGAAAAGTATAAGGTTTAAACATGTTATTCACACATTTATTTTACTTCTAATTACTTTACATGAAATTATATTATGCCATATGGACAAAACTAACTAAACACACGTAGCATATTCATTTTTGTTTTTTATTATAGTCAACATTGTTTTCTATTTAGAGAATATTTTATTTTAATTTTAAGAGAGATACTTGACTCCATGTTGAGCACGACAAACTTACACATTGCCCTCATAAGGTAAAGATTTTATAATTTTATGAAAGCATGTAGTAAGTTTCATAAGTCTTTATAGAAATTGATGTTGTAACATCTTTCTAAATCTCAAAAGAAAAACATGAAAACAAAATAGACTAGTACAATAATATAAGTTAAATAGTTGGTTTAATCCATAAAAAGCATCAAAACAATTACTTCATCCTATATCTCACATTATTAAAAGCTTAAAATTGTAAACACTAACTAATTTATCATTTCTTTATTATAATTATTTTTTTGTTGACTAGCAGAATTGACAACCACAGTGGTATCGTACTCACGTTACACCGGGTCGAATCCCACCGTCTGCCACTATAACCTCTAGGAGGAACCGCCCAGCCCGCAAGAACGGCCCTTGGGTAAGACGAGACTCGAATTCGTGACCTACACAGCAGCACATACGACTTAACAGATTGCCCACTGGCCATGAGACCAAACCTTTGCGGGCTATTATTACTATTATTATTATTATTAATATTAATATTTTAATAAAAGCTAAACATATATTAAAAAAAACAGGGACAAGTTTCTTAACCATGGAGATTTACCCTCACTTTACTATGAAGATTCTTATAATTTGTGAATATGTTACAATATCTGACTATTAATAAGGCATGCCCAAAACCATAAATCACTTCATATAAAGGTTTTTCATAATTTTTTTTAGTTAATTAAAAAGAAAACCTAACTACTTTGAAAATAAATCTCAATTTTTTAATTTTTATTATATATTAAAAATATTTCATAAAAATTAATTTCTTAAATTTATCTAATAATTTGGATAAAAACACCATAATAAAAAATTAATAATTACGTTAAATATTATTGATATAATATTCTTAGGCTTAAAAAATACTTTTAATAAATTATAATAATTATATAGTTTCAAATAATAATATTTTATCCAATTATCAAAACTTTTCCATAATTTGTTTGAATTTTCAGTGAAGTATATCACATTTTTATTATTTAAATAGTATCTTATCATTTAGGTAATATATTGATCTTACCTTTAAAAACTTTGATTGTGCGTATTCATTTGTCCACCATCGAATCTCTCCTGGTTGATATATCACAATTTTTAATAAGAGACATCCTTCTCAAACGAAGGAAATGCATTTTTAAATATAGATAGAATATAGATAGTTTGCTATTAAACTCCTCCTTTGATGATTTCTGAACACTCAAATTAAAGGAAGAAATTGTCTTCTTATGTATAACATGAGTCTACAGGAATCCGTCCACAGGAATCAAATTTCTTGTGTAAATTTTTTTAGAATGCAAAATACAATATGTAATTTTTTATTGTTTAAATTATATTTTTGAATGCTATATAAAATACATAACTTAAACTTGTAAGTAAAAAAAAAATATGTATTTCGCTTTAAAAGAGCCAAACTATAAAATACAGAGATCACTTCAAACAATTTAATCATAAAAAAATTTAGTTTTTTCAATAACTTTACATGATATATACATATTTTTTTTAAACAATATATAATGTATATATAATTGACATTCAAATATTTTGTATAACACTGTATCAAGACATTCTCACATTAATATGATTTTTTCTTATCATTATATATTAAATTATTTTTATTTTTTAGTATTAACTCACATTTTTTACTACTAATTACTTTACAAAAATTATATTTACTATATTTTGTTTCTATTTAAATATATTATATTTTATTTTTCAAAACATATTTAATACCCCCCAACTTAAATTCTCTTAACACTTACACATAAACATTTACTCATAATTAAAATTAAAATACTATTATTATGAATAAATATTTACTCATCAATTATGAGATCAAATCTAATCTTTATCACTCAAATTTTGAAAACCATTATGATTCTAAAATTTATATATGCATGACTATATCATTTGCTTATGTTGTCTCTGTACCATTCCATTGCTTGAGCCAGAAACTCACATGAGAATAATCTCATCAACCTATGGGTTGTAGACAAGTGATTTGGTTTCCTTTGCTTGAGCCAGAAACTCACATGAGAATAATCTCAATATATGCATTTTCTAACTAGATTATGAATATTTTGAACAATTCTAGTAGGGAGAACGCAATCTTTTAGGCATGTATGCACATTATCATATTACACATGTACAACGCAATCTTTTAGGTATGTATGCACATAATCATATTACATATGTACATTTTTTTATCATTACATGTGTTTTCTTAATAGTTTGTAATAGCTTTTGGATGAGTAGTTTTTAAATGCGATATTTTGAAAAGTTTTTTCCGGTTTTTGGGTTTTTGTTTTTTTAAGTTTGTTTAAAATTGGTTAGAGATTTATTGAAATCACAAATTTGATAGGTAAATTTTTCATAATGAAAGTGCTCCAAAAGTTTTGAGAGTGTTGAATCTATATATATAATCAGAAAATTAGTTTAAACAATACAAATTAATACTCAGCCAAAAAAAAATACTAAATTTCTATGAAAAATCCACATAAACTCCAAAAAATTACACTTAAACACTACTCTTTTAATATATATATTATATATATATATATATATATATATAATAATGCGCCCACAAAACTAAGAACTATAATAAAAAATACATGCAAGTTGATAATGTTCCCAAATAACTAAAAAACTATATTAATAATAAAGATAGGGAGTAGACATAGCATGATTTTCTATAATAAATTATTGGGATTTCCTCCATGGGATTGCAATCCTCAATGAATTATGGATTAGATCAACATAAAATTTAGAAGATAAAAAAAACAGAAAATGTGAACATTTTCTATTTTATTTTATGGATTTATCATAAATTTTTTATTTAATAAAAGAAATTTTGAATTACAAAATTTTATTTAGATTATTTTTTGAAAAAAAATATTATTTGAAAATAATTTTGAATGAAAAAATTATACTATTTGTGTGATAAAATATTTATATTAAATTTAATTTAAATAGATAAGGATTTCAAAACTTCTTTAGTTGTTTTTCTTCATATTGTTTCAATACTTAACTTTCCCATAACGTAAATATGTTTTCCTTATTATTATAAAATTGTGTATATAAAGACACACTTGAATATAAAAAAGGTGGGAAAAATGTGGTATATTGTTGAAAGACAATTCAATATCAAATATTGAATTTCCCTCTCCTAATGTGCTAGTGAAGCAAGAATGTTATCCCCACTTCAACCGTTAAAACAAAAACATTTGGATGGGGATCTAAGAGGATAAATCTTTTTAAATATATATCTACCCTACACATATACCTCTACTCTATCCTGGCATTCTTGGCATCTATAGAAATCATCCTAAATGAACTATCTAAGTTTATTCAAGAGTCCTTTATAACAACAAGGAATAAGGAAATAAATAAATTCTAAAGTAAGTTGAGAGGTTTTCCTCCTCTCACATGAAAAATTTGGGTTAGGTGAAATCCAAACAATGCAAATTTAGTTTTACGTGCAAAATGTAAAAATATACCATGGCAAATTATAACATTGAAAGAGAATAATGGAAAAGTATAGTGATCTCAAAATATTGTTTTCGTTAAGAAAGAAAAAAAATATTGAACCTTGAGGAAAATACAATTCTACCTTATTTATATTGACATAAGTTAAAAT
>APFE030303195.1:173415-235609 GCA_000404065.3 Pinus taeda
AGTTAAAATTATAAAAAATGATTTAAAATGATGAAATATAAAATTATAGAATCATGGAATTAAGAAATGAATTTGAACTAAATACTCCAAGTAATAGAATGCACAGATTAAAATAACCACATCATATGAATAAAATGATACACAAAGAAACACCCCTCAAGAAAGGAATACAAGATAAGATAATGTGGGATAAAACATAAAGTGATGACAAGTGCATACTTAAAAAGTGATGAAAGAGAGTATGGATGAAGGAAAGTTCAATTAAACATATCATATTCATTTGTCTCCTGTATCAGCAAAAGCTTTTGAGTATGGAAAATCTAAACCAAAGAGAATAAGGGGTATCTAGATGTGAGTTATGTCTCTAGGTCACCAAAATTTCTTCTCATATCCATTTTGCAACTTTAACAAAGAAATATGGAAAACATTTTTCTTTACTGAGTATGACATCTTGCTTTCATATATGAGTCAAAATAAAATCAAATAAATATATATAATATATTCTTTACTTTTTTATGCTTCTAAGAAGTTATTGAATGAGCCAAACGAGTCATGGTTTTGGGCATATGACATTGGTGATCCATCATATCATCCCATAGTATTACATGAAATAAAGTCTTAAATATGTTAGGAGTCTTCATTTATAACAAGGGGAAGTGAATTGGTGAGAAATGAATGAGTGAAAAATGACAAGGTGAGAAGGCTCATGTATAGTTGAGATGAAGCTTATGTATTTAATTTTTCTAACCAATTAAAGTTATTAATTCTTTTCCTATGGTGTTTCCCATTTCTAGGTTTTATATGTAAATATGATGTATTATTGGTAAATTTTGTCATTACTTTGTGTTATTTTAATTTTAGTTTGTCCTTTGTTGTTTTTTATTAATAAGGGGTATTAGATCCATAGGTTCTTGTTGTTATTGGTGTAAGCTAGGTATATTAAGAAGTATGGAGACAATTGCAATGAATAATATGGAGAAGTTGAGCAAGGCCAATTTCGCTTTATGGAAATCACAGATTAAATATATATTGATTTTGAAGGATTAATATTTGTTGATTGAGGGAGTGACAAAGAAACCCTTATCAATGACTAATGAAGCTTGGAATTGTTTGGATAAGAGGTCATTGATATAATCTGGTACTACCTAAGAAAGAACATCCACTTTAATGTGGTTGGTAAGAAGACAATAGAAGGAATATGTAAAATGTTGCATGACCGTATGAGAAAAACATGGCATTGAACAAAATTTTCTTGGTGAAGAAGTTGTATAACCTCAATAAGAAGGAGAGTGATTTACTTGTAGAACATTGCTCACCTCTATCCAAATTATTCTTAATGATGAAATTAGATCCATCCTACTCATGTTCTCCATGCTAAACAATTGGGAGGATTTTATGGTAACTATGATCACTTCAACACCTACAAGGACCTTGAATTTTGATAAGAACATTGCTTGCCTTTGTCCGACTTGTTCTTGATGATGAAATTAGATCCATCCTACTCATGTTATCCATGCCAAACAATTGGAGGATTTGATAGTATCTATGATCACTTCAACACCTACATGGACCTTGAACTTTGATGAGATTAGCAACAAATTAATGAACGAGGAATTGTGATATAAATCAATTGCAAAAAACCAAAGAGGATAAGTCCTAGCCTTAGCTAATAGTGGGCCAAAAATTGAATGTAATAGATAGGGGTGTTCAAGATAAAGAGATAGATTGAAATCAAGAAGAGGGAGACTTACTTTTTTTCATTACAGAAAATCAAGACACAAGAAAATAGAGCGTTGGGTTTAGAAGAGAGAATAGGAGCAAAACATGATCAACATAAATAAAAAATGAAGCAACAAAAACAAAGGTGAGACATTATTATAATTTCGTAAGGTGATTTTTTATTTATTGTTTGAGTAGAAGAGCCATACTTATATACTTCCAATAGTATCATTGATTGGATCCTTAACTCCAGTACATATCACCATATAACTCCATGCAAAAAACCATTTTCTTGCATGTAAAACTAGTTATTATGTTAGTGTACACTTGGAAAACGATAACTTTTCTAACATTATTGGAGTGGGAGATGCACAAACCAAGACAAAGGATGGACACAATATGTTGTAGAAATAGGTTAGGCATGTTCTAGATATGTGTATGAGTTTGATCTCTCTAGGATGATTGCATGATGATGGGTACTCCACAAGCTTATGAAAAGGTAGCTACAAAATTAGTAAAGGGTCTTTGGTCATGGCTGAAGGATTCATAAATGAACTTTGTATGCAATTGTCTATTTCTGGTAGCATCAGATGTGCTCTAAGTCTCAAATTTTCCAGGGAGGCTTAGGCACATGTATTCCAAAGAACCGAGAAAGCATTTTGGGAAATTACACCTGGAGACAGTTTTATTAAAATAATTAATTATTTTTAATGGGTCCCTAAGTCTAAACTTAGATAATTAAAATAATTAATGGGTTTTAATCTAACTGTGAGTGTAACTTCTAGAAGAAGATGAGGATCAAGCAAAAATGATCGTAGCCATTAATTAGCTTCTAATCTGGATCGTTGAATGTCAATGAAAATATTATTTAAGGAGGCTTGAGGGTCATTTAGAAGGGACAAAGAGATTTTATCAGTCATATTAAATTTCTAAAGCTAGAGGTAGGGCAGTGATTTCGTAGTGATCACGCAGAGAGGGGTAGAGAGAGTTTTGGTTGGAGGATTTTCTCCAGAGCCAAGAATAATCAACAGAGAGGCAGAGAGACACACAGAGGAGGAAGTGCGATGCCCAAAGAGGGTGAAGCAGAGCCAGGAAGGGCTCATGCAGGGCCCATGCAGAGCAACACAGAAGCCTTCAACACAGAGGTCCGAAATTTGCTAAGGAGGTTGACATTCTAAGCTGAAAGGGATGGATTCAACTCCTGAGAAAATGGAACCAACAAAGAGGTGACCCAGTGCCTTAGAGGCTGACGCAGGCCAACATAGTGATTACGCAGGGGTGGCATAGAAGTAGTCGAGGAATCATTGGTTTAGCTGTCGGATCAGTCGGGACTTGTAGTGTAGAGTGAGGTCATCTCACTAATTTCTTCTCCTGAGTGATATCATTTGTACTGGATTTCCAGAAAGGCATCCAAAGGTTGTGTTCAAAAATAACTTATATTTAATAATAAAACCCTCAGATCTTCTACACCAGTTTTCCCGCATTGGGTTTCTCTGAGGACATTTTTCCAAAAATAACGGTGTCATTATGTTGTATCTTTCTCTTGTTCAGTTTCTCGTTTCGGCATATTATTTTAAATGGTTTAGGTTGCAGTGTATGTATTTCAATGTTTGTTGTAGGAAACTGCAAAATGACATGTTCAAGTAAATCTAACAAGTAGGAGAAATATCATCAACTATTGCAGTAGGGATTTAGGTTTAGGAATTTTCACATGGTATCAGAGTAGTGCAAGTGACACAAGAAGAACAGTGCTAGAGAACCTAGGGCTGAGTAGAGAAGGAGATTGAATAGATGTAGGAGGCAGCAGTTCGAATCCCTAGAGGGATTGTGCTAAGGAAAGAGTTGGTGGGACGCAAATTTTTTTGCAGGTAATTTCTTGGGCAGAAAATCATCAAAAGAGAGAGAAGATGCACAATGAGGGAATTTTTTCTCAGTAGACTTCCCACCAAGAAGTTTGTTCTCTTATTGCCTGAGCAGCATTAGTAAGAGACAAAGAGGATCAGTTCGAAATTTTCGTGGAAGAGATGGCATCCAGTGGACTGAGAGACCATGATAGGTTGGGTGGGGCATCAAACTATGTGATCTGGAAGGAAAGGATGTCATGTCTTCTAGATGAGTATTTTCTTAAGGTCTATGTCGACATCGTGGTGGTTGAGCCCATAGATCCAGATCAACTGAAGAAGTATAAGGGAGAAATAGTGAAGGCTAAGAGGATGATCCTTGATGGAGTAAAGGATCATTTATTTTGTCACATTGCTAGCAGAGGGACTGCTAAGGAGATGTGGGATGCCTTGCTGACATTGTATCAAGGATCTTCTAAGTAGCGGAAGATGTACTTAGAGCAAAAACTGAGATCTGCACAAATGCAGAAGGGGGAGCCCATAGATCCATTCCTCATGAAGCTTTAGGAGACCCGGGATGAGTTGGCAACTATGGGGTCTACACCTCAAGGTTCTGAGATGGTGATATTGGCCCTAAACTCAGTCTCAGAAGAGTGGAAAGTCTTTGTCTAGAGCATCCTGGGCAGGGTATATTTTCCAGACTGGGATAGTATATGGGCAGCTCTCAAGTAAGAAGAGCTGAGGAGATATCTAGTCAAGTGTAAGATTGACGGAAGCAACAACAGTGGGTCGAAGCCCAAGGAGGAAGAAGAGAATGTGGCCCTTGCTTCCAAGGGGCATCATGAGCAACAGAGGTGGAAGAAGGACATCTCGAAGATCAAATGCTTCAGGTGTGGTGAAACGGGTCACTACGCAACACAATGTCCTCTCAAGAGGAAGGACAAAGAAGAGAAGCACAATCTGAAGGATGCACCCATGAAGATTGAGGAGGAGGAGTTTTCCATGATAATCGAGATACCTCCAAGAGGGAGGTGGGCTGATTTGGACTTGTAGCTTGAAAGAGCTACATATGGGAAGGATGCTTGAGGATTCCACCTCTCGAATCAATACCTAGCTATGAGAGCCCAAATTGGTAGTAGCAGGATGGACTAAGTGTCAAATGGTGTAGAGGAGTGTTGGAGAGACAGATGTAGTGGCTAAAATGCCAAGCTTGAGAAGTGTAGTGCAGATTTGCAACAATGCAAGGATGCACAATACAGTAGCAGCAACAGCACGGTGGCTTTAGAGGGATAGCATGGGACTAGTAGTAGTCAAATTTTTATCATCGAGATGCATCATACTGAACACCAGTTCAATAATTTGGGATGCTTTTGCTAATGCAGTAGCAAAAACATTTGGCAGTGCAGGAGAAGTTGGTAGTGGTAGTGCCAGCAGTAGCACAGATGCAGAAAATCAGAGGGAGTTGTAGTACGGATGCAATGTTGACAGTGGCAGTGTCAGTAGTAGTACAGTGGTAGCAGTGTCGCAGTATTTGGTGGATAGCTTGTCAGACATCAACAGTGCAGAGGACGATGTTATGAAGTCAGGGTGATGCTTTAGTGGGAGGCATTGCTAGAGCACATTCCTCGCTAAGAGGGAGTGTCGATTTCTAGTAACATCAGATCTGCTCTAAATCTGAAATTTTGCAGGGAGGCTTAGGCACATGAATTCCAAAGAAACCAGAAAGAATTTTGGGAAATTTCACCTGAAGGCAGTTTTATTAAAATAATTAATTATTTTTAATCGGTCGCTAAGTCTAAACTTAGGAAATTAAAATAATTAATGGGTATTAATCTAATTGTGAATGTAACTTCTATAAGAAGACAAGGATCAAGTAGAAATCATCTTAGCCGTTGATTAGCTTCTAATATGGGCTATTGAATGTCAATGGGAAGATTATTTAAGGAGGCTTGAGGGTCATTTGGAAGGGACACAGAGAGTTGATCAGTCAGATCGAATTGCTAAAACTAGAGGTAGTGCAATGATTTCGTAGTGATCACGCAAAGAGGGGCAGAGCGAGTTTTGGCTGTTGTATCTTCTTCGATGCCAATAATACTTAGCAGAGAGGTAGAGAGACACACAAGGAGGTAGTGCAATGCCCAAAGAGGGTGATGCAAAGTCAAGAAGGGCTCACGCAGGGCCCACACATAGTAGCACAGAAGCCTTCCACGCAGAGGTCTGAAATTTGCTGAGGAGGTTGACGTTTTAAGTCGGGAGGGCTGGAGTCAGCTCCTGAGAGAAAATTGATCCAGTAAAGAGGTGGTGCATTCCCTTAGAGGCTGGTGCGGGCCCACGTAGGGGCAGCACAGAAGTAGCCAAGGACTCGTTGGTTCAGCTACCATATCAATCGGGACTTACAGTGTAGAGTGAGGTAATCTCACTAATTTCTTCTGCCAAGTGATATTCTCTATACTAGATTCCCAGCAAGGCATCTAAAGGTTGTATTCAAAAATAACTTCTGCTTAATAACAAAACCTTCAGATCTGCTGCACCAATTTTCCTGCATTGTGTTTTTCCAGGGACATTTGTCCAAAAATAACAGTGTCATTGTGTTGTATCTTTCTCTTGTTCAGTTTCATGTTTCAACATATTATTTTAAATGGTGTAGGTTGTAGTGTATGTATTTCAATGTTTTTCGTAGTAAATGCAAATAAATTTTTCATGTAAATCTAACCAGTAGGAGAAATATCATCAGTTGTTGCAGTAAGGATTCAGGTTTAGGAATTTTCACAACAATGAGGGAAATAATAGAAATATTGGATGTGTATTTTGGTGTAAAAGAATGATACTCAATGGATTTATGTCATAAGAACTTAGGTCGCATGAGTGAAAAGGGCCCAAAATTCCTTGTTTGCAAAAATCAACTTCCAGGTTTCATATGAACTTGGCCATTGTGAGAATTGTATATATGGTAGGCAACGAAGAGTTTCATTTATGAAAGGTGGTTTTAAAAGGAAAACAAATCTGTTAGAATTGATATAATCCTATATGTTTTTCTTTATGTTTAAAGGAATCAACAACTTGGTTGGTCTCGTACTCATGTGACATGAGGTTGATTTTGACTACTACCACTATAACCCCTAGGTGCAACTTCCTCAACCCTAGGATGGAATACAAGTTTGAAAATCTAAGGCATTGAACATGGGACCTTCATCACTCACATTTAATTTTATAACACGGTCTTTCCAAGTGAGCTACCCCCAGGGGACTTTGGTCTAGTCAATGTTAAGTATTTAGGAGGAGCTTCACACTTTATCACATTCACAAATCCCATGAAAATAAAAGGTGAGTTGTTTGAGATATTTCAAAGATTTTGTGTTATTGTTGAAAGAGAGACAAACAAACTACTCAAGTTCTTGAGGATAGATAATGATAGGGAATACTGCTCCAATGCACTCAAGGATTATTGAGATAAGTTTTACATAAAACATAAGAAGAATATTAGGTCCCTATAATACTAGTGTAGCCCCCATATTTTTATTGTTTTTCCCCGTAGAAGCCCACTATTGTTATTGTTGTGCCCTTACATTATTATTGTTATGTAGGCCCTAGTTATATTGTGACCCCTTAGACTCCTATATATACCAAGGAGGTATTTTCATTTAAATCATCAAAGAATTTTTCATTAATGTGATGTAAAAGGATTTCCCCCACTCAAAGAGGCTTATTTTCAAGTCATTGATCTATGTTTTCTTTTGTTTTGTGATATAGTTACATAACATGTGGTATCAGAGCTTTGGATCTTAGGGTTTCGTTGTTTCAAACAAGTCATCTTGGAATTTTCAATATAAACTTTGTCTACGAGGATTAAGAAGACGAAATTTTGACCACGTGGAGTCGAAATATTCATAAACTTTGTGTAAAAATTTCAGTTCTTGGTTCGCTTTATTTTCAAATATATGATATGAAGAAGTGAGGGTTTCTACATGCTCCAAAATTCATTCTCAAACTGGTGACCTATGGAAAGTTATCATAACTTTATTTTTTAGCATCGAATTTGAATTTCGTAAAAAGTTCTCGAAATTAGATGGACCATAGTTTCTTGAGGATGAATTTCATGGTTGAAGCTTTAAAAAAATTACACGTGGAAGTTTGTACAAGTTCATTATATTGACCCAGGCCATTGTGGGAGATTTGGTATAACTTTGCCTTGAAGAATCCAATATTGGAATAACTTGTGGGGTTGTAAAGAGGACATAGAAATTTACCTCAGGATGAATTTTTAGACCTTGGGAGGCTGAACTTACATTGATACAACAGTTTCAAGACCGAGCTCCTAAAAGCAAGAAAAAAGTGTGTATTTTTTTTAAATTTGCATAACTTTTATTTGAAAAAACAATTTGAAGTGATTCAAAGGGAATATTGAAACATAGATATCATTATTTCTTTATAAAATGCCTCAAAACAAAAAACAAAAAATGGATACAATAAGCCAATATAAATATCTTCTATAACACATGAAGAAGGGGAACAAATGCAACATGATATATCAAAATTACAAGACCAAGTGCAACAAATTTCATTGTCTCAAAGAGTAATAAAAAATGAATTGGAAGGAATGATGAATGTTAAGATGGGTGGTTTAAAAGGGGACATGGATGATCTAAAAGTAAAAATAAAAAGGGACATAGAAGGTTTGAAGGATGGTTTAAAAACATAAATGGAAGGTTTAACAAAGTTGTTATAAGAAATGTTTCTTAATGGCGACAAGGTATTCCTTGAAACTCATGATGAGAACAAAAGGAATGTGAATCATGATTTCAGGGACTCTAACTTTGAGTTTAATAAAACCACATTCCAAAGATCAATATCTGGAAGTTTAATGGCAAGGATCTGACAACATGGATACTACAGATGGAGTTTTTCTTTAGTTGACATGATGTGCAACACACACACACACACACAAGGTATGCATTGTATATTTATATTTAGAACCCAATCAATTTGTATGGTATTGATGCCTTTTTTATCATAAAGCACTAATCTGTTGGATAATTTTTAAGAAGGAATTGATAGCACATTATGAGGATACAAAGAGAAATACCTTCTTCATCCAAATGATAAATATTAAACAAAAGGGTTCTGTTGGGGAGCACATTTAGGACTTCCAAAGATTGAATATCAAGGTAAATAATATTCCAAAGGAGCATCTAATTGATTTCTTCTTAGGGAATTTAAAGGATAACATCCAACATGAGGTTCGTCTTTGGGAACCTAAGTCATTGGAGAATGCATTCAAGATGGCAAGAAAAGTTGAAAGCAAAATTATGACAAGAAGGAGGTCTACCACTCATAACTATAAATATGGAAGTATTACCACTCCTAGCTTCCCACAACCTATAAGGTTGACACCACAACAACTGGAGGAAAAAAGAGAAAAAGGGTTGTGCTACAATTGCGATAGCAAATACAATAAAGGTCATAAGTGTGTTGAGAAGAATTATTTTATATAGATTGTGAATAGGAGGAAGAAAAGGAACAAGAAACATCAAAGGAAGAAGATATACCCTAGGAACCAAACCCAGGGGTTCAAAAAGAAGAAATGAATCTAACCATATGTTATAATGCATTGGCGAGAATTAACACTCCGAAAACTCTCAAGATAGAAGGATATATCAAGAAGAAAAAGGTAATAGTGTTGATTGATTCAAGTAGTATTCATAATTTTATTCATTGTAAGATGGCCAAAGATTTGATTTTTTTTTCCTATATCCAGCACCATATGTCAAGTGATGGTTGCAAATGGAGGAACTATAAATTTCTCATGGAAGTTCCATAATATTAATCTAATCATCGGGTAATATGTATTGAATATTCTAATGTTTTCCATTCCAATGAGTGGTGCAAATGTTGTATTAGGAGTCCAATGGTTACAATCTTTGGGGACAATAGCTTTTAATTTTCAAGAAATTTTCTTGAAAATTTTCTCAGAAGGAAAGGAAATTAAATTAGGGGGTATCACAAGGAAACTTGGGAAGATAATATTCTCCAATGGCATGACAAATCTTTTGAATAAGGAACAACGAGGGGTAATTGCACAACTATGTTCACTAGATGTTCAAACATATAAGTCATCCATTTCTCCAAATCTCCAAAGAGTCCTTGACAATAATTCTAAGGTATTTGAGACCCCTAAAGGTCTCCCACCTATTGGAAATCATGATCATGCTATTCACTTGATTCCAAGAAGTGTTCCTCTAAACATTAGAACTTACATATATCCCTATGCACAAAAGAGTGAAATTGAATGTATGGTTGTAGAAATGCTAGAGGCAGGTATAATTCAACCCAGTCAAAGTTCTTTTTCTTCTCTAGTAGTGTTGGTGCACAAGAAAGATGGATCATGATGTATGTGTCCAATTTATAGAGATCTCAACAAGCTCACTATTAAAGATAAGTTTCTCATTCCTATCACTGATGAATTATTGGATGAACTACTTGAAGAAATTTACTTCACCAAGTTGGATCTTCATTCACGATATCATCAAATTAGAATGAAGATAGAAGACATTCCAAAAACAACATTTAGAATTCATGAAGGTCATTATGAAGTTTTGTTCATGCCTTTTGGCTTTGCTAATGCACCTTCCACATTTCAAGGTTTGATGAATTCTACTTTCAAATCCTTCCTTAGAAAAATTGTGTTAGTATTTTTCGATGATATACTAATCTATAGCAACTCTTGGAAAGAGCATGTTCAACATGTTGACATGGTGCTCAAATTATTGGAGGAGAAACAATTGCATGCAAAACTCTCCAAATGTTTATTTAGGGTACAAGAAGTGGAATATTTGGGTCATATTGTATCCCATGAGGGTGTTAAGGCAGACCCTCACAAAATTAAAGCCATCAAGGAATGGAAAATCCTCACAAACTTAAGGCATCTTCGAGGATTTCTCAGGTTGACAGGGAATTATCATAAGTTTGTTAAGAATTATGGGAAGATAACAAGACCTTTAGCAACATTACTAAAGCAGAATGCATTTTTTTGGACTCCATAAGAAACTAAGGCCTTTGAACATCTTAAAGAGGAAATGTGTTAAGCTTCGGTATTAGCTACACCAAACTTCACAAAAACCTTTATTGTGGAATGTGATGCCTTGGGAAATGGGATTTATGTTATTTTAATGCAAGAAGGAAGACCCATTTATTTTGAAAGTCGCCCAATTAAGGGAAAGTATTTACAAAATCTTATTTATGAGAAGGAAATGTTGGAAATCCTACATGCACTAAAGATATGGAGCCCTTACCTAATGGGAAGACACTTCAAGGTAAAAACAAATCATGATAGTCTTAAATATTTCTTGGAACAAAGATTATCTTAAGAAGAGAAGCAAAAATGAGTCACAAAGATGTTGGGTTATGGCTTTAAAATCATGTACAAAAAAGGGAAGCAAAATTCTGTTGCAAATGCACTCTCAATAAGGGATGAGGGTGTGGAAGCATTTCCTCGTGCCATTTCTATTATCCAACTTGAGTAGATAACTGAAGCAAGGGAGGAATGGATAAATGATGAAGAGGTATGGACACTCATTCAAAAGTTGCGACAAGATACCAATGCATTTGATTCATTTATTTGGAAAAATGATTAGCTATGGTACAAAGATCGCCTATATCTATGTAAGAACTCCCAACTTAAACAAAAGGTTCTTTTGGAATTACACACCTCTCTTATAGGAGGGCACTCAGCATGTTAAAACCATACCATAGAGTCAAGAAGGAATTTTTTGGGGATGGCCTTAAATCTGATATTCAGAAATTTGTGGTGGAATGTTTGGTTTGCCAAAAAAATAAGTTGAGATAGTTAAGACCCCAGGTATTTTAAAACCATTAACCATTCCAATTCAGCATTGGGAAGAGGTCTTAACGGATTTTATCATGGTTTACCTAGGTCTAAAGGAAATAATTTCATTATGGTGGTAGTTTATAGACTTGTCAAGTACGCACACTTTTGTGCACTATCTCATCCTTTCAAATTCAGTATATTCACTACTGCATTTGTGGAAATAGTTCAAAAGTTTCACGAAAACCTAAAAGATTATTGTAAGTGATAGAGATCCCATTTTGACAGGACAAAATTATTTTCTTGTCTTGCTACTCAATTAGCTCATAGATCATCTTATCATCCTTAATCAGATGGGCAAACTAAGATAGTGAACAAATGTTTGGAATGATATATTTGTTCCTTTGTATCTGACAAATAAACACAATAGATCAAGTGGTTACCCCTGGCAGAAAGGTGGTATGACACTTCCTTCCATACCACAACAAAAATGACCCCATTTATGGTTTTTTGTGGATATCATCCACCATCTATCACATCATATTTAAGAGGCAATTGGAAGAAGAAAGAGACATTGGGAGATGAAACCCAATAGTATCCCTCTCCATGTATATATCCATGTTCCATATTAATGAAAAACAAAATTCAATTCGTGGAGTTACCTCCTAGATTGACATGGTATCAAAGCCAACCTCTTTTTTTTTAGCATTCTTTCGCTATGTAACTCCTCAAATCCCTGCAATATTCTCTGTATATGAATCCTCTGCCTACTTAATTCAAAATGATCTATTTCCTTAGTATTTAGAATTCTCTATCTCCTTACTATTTGTTGTGTTTAAGGAGGTTATATCATCAACACAAAAACTCATTGTAATTGTCAGTTGAGGCATCTCCATTAATCGGAATATATGCCAACTTGAGACAAAATGGAAGCGGGTGTTGTTGCTCTGTATATGCATCGTCGGTCTCGCATATCTAATCAATTATTACTCCTTTAACAATCCATCACTCATATGGAATACTAGTGAAGGGTTTAACCGTCGACTTCATAATAAATACTTGGACCACAGACTATTACTCTGCACACAGTATCATTCATAACGATTAGTGTTGGAATGTACAAGCCAAGTCATGGTGTTGTGTGGTCGTATTGATTGTAAGCACGATTTGATGCATTGTTTCAGGAACTAGTGCAGCAGAAGCATGGTATCTCCTCCTTGATGACGAGTATTCTTTTTAAATTCATTGAAGTTTTTGGTTGGAACATATATGAAGTGTGTGAATGTATATGCTTTGGTTTTTCAAGAAAGTGAAGTTTGAATGGAGTATGCTGGTAATATGTATGGATTATATGAATGGTGAGTGGTGTATGTATGAGTCTTTTTTTAAAAGAAGCCATGGGGTATAGTAGATAAGAATCATATATATTTTCAAAGTCGTGGGCATGAATAGTTGGTATGTCACATGAGAGTTGGTTGAAATATGTTGAGTTCCTTAATATGAAAGTATGATGCTATGTATGGTATGACATATGAATTATAATATAATGGAGATATATTAATGTATTTTTTAATACATCAACCTTTTGTTGCAACTATTCAAATTATTTTGAGGTCAAATCAAACCATATGGTGCATTCACTCATCTCCATAGTGGGAGTAGTTCTCACCTACAAATAGAACTATCCTGAGTGGTCCTAGAAGATAAAACACACCCTCATTTTCAATGAGTTATGGAAAAGGGTTTGTGAAGGAGAAGGATACAATGCACTTGAAAAGCCAACTTCAGATAAGGAGCTCTCCATCTGGGAAAACATGAACAACAAGGCATATGCCTTGATTGCAATGTCAATAAATGAAGAGGCGAGTCGACATATTTTTCCATTTTCAAATGTCTTTGAAGCTTTAAATATGTTGAAGGAATTGTATGATTCACACTCTAAACTTGAAGTTGTTCAATCTTGAGTTGAAAAATGATGACCCTCTTGCCTTAGCATCAGAAGTAAGATCCATTATGCATGACATAAATCCACTGGTGTTGAAATGATAATCCTCTCATAGCTTATGTCAACACACTATATCCCACCTATTCAAATTATCTTGAGTCATTGCAAGCAAGATGAAACCTTAAGGAGATTACCTTTGACTCCCTTGAAAAGAAGTTTGTTGAGGGAGATAAGTCTTTTGGGAAGAAGACAACTCTTCAATCTACTGAAGAAGTTATACGCTTTGCACAAAAGGATAAAAATCACGCATAATATTCTTCTAGAGGAAAAAGTGGCCAAAGAAGAAGAGGAAGGAGGAATTTTAGATGCATGGGGGCAAACAGTTCCAAGGAGAGAAGTATAATCTTCATTGCATACAATGTAATAGATATTGACATGATGCTTCTACATGTAAGCTACCTTGGGACAGAATTGAGTAGGAAAGAAATGAAGGAAAAGAAAAAACAATTGACAAGGGGAAAGGTAAAGCACTTGAATCTGCTCATTATGTTGTGGCACATTGCAACATTGGAGTAACTGGACACTTATTTAATGCTTCACTTGCTTCATGGAAAGATGATTGTTTGCTTGATTCAGGAGCAAATTTCCACATGACTTTCAGGAGATATTTATTTGAAGAATTCACTGACAATGTTGATGGAGCAGTATACTTTGCAGACAATTCCAAACTCAAGCCATCAGGGCTTGGCACCATTAAGCTCAAATTGCCTGGTCTTCCAAAATTTGTTCTACATGACGTTCTATACCTCCTAGAGCTAAGCAAAAAATTGTTGTCTTTGGTTCACATCCACCAGCAAGGACACTCCATTCATATATTTGATGGCAAGATCGAGGTCAGAAAAGCATCATATCACTCACTTGTCATGACGGGGATAGAAGAAGAAAGACTTATGAAGCTGCAAGGAACATCTGCTCGTGTACATAACTTTTCATACAGTTCTCACTATGATGAAGGTACATTTCCATCAAGTCCTTTATGGCATGCTTGATTTGGACACTCGAACTATGACAACCTTCGTTTGTTGAAGAAAAATGGTGTTGCTGGTTTGCCTACTATTCCTAGGAAACTTAAGCAATATGAGGCTTGTATTCTAGGAAAGCAGATCAAACAATATTTTCATGATTCTCATTCCAGAGCACAGAGAAAACTTGAACTCATTCATTTTCATTTATGTGGACCGATGTTTGTTCCTTCTACAAATGGTAATAAATATATGATGAAATTTATTGATGACTACACTAGAATGTGTTGGCTTTATTTATTGAAGAACAAATTTGAAGCTTTTGAAACATTCAAGAACTTTCATGCATGGATTGAAAATGATGCACAATCTCATATTGGCTCTATTTGCACTGATAATGGAAACTAATATACTTCAAATGAATTTAAAAACTATCTTTGCCATCATGAGATCAAACATCAAACAACTATGCCTTATAATCCCCATGTAGATGAAAGAATGAAGAGGACAATCTTAAATACAGTACGTTCCATGATGTTTTTCAAGAATGTTAAATTGATGTTTTGGGATGATGCAGTTCTATGTGTTTTGTATATAAAGAATAGGTGTCCACCTAATACTATAAAAAAGAAGACTCTTTATGAAATGTGGTATGGCCACATTCCTTCGGTGAGGCATCTCAGGTTTTTGGTTCCACCTGTTATGCCTTGATACCTAAGGAACTAAGAAACAAACTTGGTGCAAGGAGTTGCAAGTGTGTCTTCTTGGGGTATTCAAATACCTCTAAAGCATACCATATCTATGAATAAGTTTATAAGATCTATAGATGTGATCTTTGTTAAATCTTCCAAGACTGACAATGTTGTTAAGCGACATCTTGATCGCTTGGATAGATTCAAACATGAAAAATATTTTCAAGAGTTTGATAATGAGATTCCACATCTCGAAGGGGAGATTCCTATACTAGATCAATTTGTGGAATATTTTATTGAAGCACTCTCTCCCCCGCATAAATCTCCAACCACTAATCCGGATGGCATTTTGAGTGATGTGATTGATAGAATTGGAAGACTAAATCTTGATTCAACCCTAACTCAGTCAACTGAGCAGCCTGGTCCATCTCAGAAAGGTCCTCCAAAATGGATGACAAAGACACTAGAAAGTGTATGTCCTAATGAAGTTGGAAAGACATGAACAATAAGTTCAACCAAACAAAATGGAGGTGATGTAGAAGATTTTGATTTTCATGTTGATATGGATGTTTCTTATGATTGTGAATTGAATTTGTCTACATATTCTGAACCAACTTCGTTCAACGACGACACTTCCTGTGATGAATGGAAAGAAGTAATTCAGAAAGAATACAATGCCTTGATAAAGAATGCAACCCGGAAGATGGTTGATCCTCCATTGGGAACCAAACCAGTTGGCTACAAGTGGGTCATCAAAAAAAAGTATAAAACAGATGGCTCACTTCACAAGCATAAAGCCAGGTTTGTGAAAAAAGGTTTTGCACAGAAGGAAGGGGTCGACTATGAGGAGACTTTTTCCCCCACAACAAAATGGGCTACCATACAAAAACTCTTTGCCTTACCAATAGAAAACAGCTGGAAATTCCATCAAATGGATGCAAAAAATGCTTTCTTGAATGGAGATATGAAAGAGAATGTTTTTATGTCCCAACCAGAAGGATTTGTTGTGAAGGGTCATGAACACAAAGTATGTCAGCTTGTAAAATCCTTGTATGGACTAAATCAAGCATCTCGAGCTTGGTACAAGACGTTAATTGAGCATCTTCTGAAACTCAACTTCAAACATTATGATCTTGATGATGCAACTTTGTTTGTCAAGAAAGTTGGAAAAACAATTGTATAAATTGTGGTGTATGTAGATGATCTTCTGATGACAGGGAATAATGAGAGCTACATTGCATCCATAAAGAAGGAATTGAGGAAAGGTTTTGAAATGACATATTTGGGCTATGTTCACTACTATCTTGGTATTGAAGTAACTCAACATCCAAAGTTTATATTCCTCTCTCAAAAGAAGTACATTGGAGATCTATTGAACAAGTTTGGCATGGCTGAGTGAAATCATTTTACTACTCCACCAGTACCTTCAAGAATTTTCTTGTCTCCACCTACCTATCGAGGGCTTCCAAAAGATTAAACCACCCCCACCCCCAACCCTTGGGAATTTTTTCGAGACCACCTTAACCAGTTACAAAACCTTTCAGCGGTCCAAAGCTCAACCAAGAAAAGAATCCCATCACACCATGTCTATCTAAGAAATGGAAAGACAATTTTGAAACCACTATCAAACCAGGAAAAACCCATGTCAATGACAACAAATGAACCAAATAAATAAATGCATATACCATGCATTGACACCTCAGCAAGGAAATCACACATGGAACCTGTTAACTGCAACATCCTCCTACTTAAGCTACTTGATCCAACCTTCCTTCTTTGTCCCTTGTTTTCCTTGTCCTTCCTTTTCCTGCTTGCTTGCTTTCTCCTCTTAGGCTCTTATGTAATACCTTCCTCCCACATTTACCCAAGTTAACTGGTCTGTTGGGGTAAACATGTGACAAGAAGCTACTGCAATATGATTTAACTCCCCATGTACAGTTAAGGAAGTGGAATCAACACAACACAACAATTCAGACCTTCTACACATGTCACAAAAACTACATGAGCCAACAAACCCATCCAGGTGATCAACCCCTAAGACAACTTAACACTTCAATTCCTGAGATCCTCAGTCGCTCCCATGACATTTGCATGTGTGCGATTGGGAGCCTCTAGTCGCTATCATATAATAGGCATGCAAGCAACTGGCATATTTTTCAGCTAGTTTTGAGCCTACGACCCTGGATTATGTCCCACCTTTTCAGGGCCAGGATTGAGGGCACTGCCCAAAACTCCATGAAACCTTCAGGAATGAAAATTAACATCAAGACAACGATACAAATGAAAATACTTGAACAAATACTTGACTAGACCCCTACTAGCCATGACATGCATTTCGTCAAACATGTCACGAATATGAAATCTACAGGTCATGACAACAAATTTAAGCATAGGGGTGTCATACTTATTTGAGAATGGCTAAGAAGCACTGATGTCTTATCACATTAGTTGCATTATCATCTATTAGGTAATATATTCATTGTTCATTCATTTACAAATCAAAACATGATGAGATACATACATCATCACTTTCATAAAACATACTCATAACCAACATATAAACAACAGAAATAATGACACATCGACCATAAATTCCACATATGAACCCATACATTTTCTCATCAAATACCAAGGCAAGGAACTCTTATTAACGAATGCAAAAACCAATTAGGTATGGGACTTCCACGAACCACCCGAAGTCCCAGGGGTTCCCAAGGCTACACCACTTCACCCTCATCAATAGAACTAGGCTTTACCACAATCCTCACCATATCACTAGGGAAAAACAATAGACATATAATACCAGGCTTTACCGTAATCCCAACCGGATTAGTAGTCCATAAACTAGCATGGATTCCACCAAATTTCTCCACCTACACCATGAGGAATTTTCTTGTCTCCTAATGTTTAGGATTTACTGAAATCCACATTCTGATTTAGAGATCACTATGCCATAACCTACACACCATTCTTTGGGCTTTACCGCAGTCCACACCAGATCACTAGGACCTAACCAAGACTCCACTCTCCAGGATTTATTGTACATCCCATCCCGAGATTCCTATCCCTCATGGAGAGCACCCACCTCTAGGATTTACCATATATCCCGACATTCACTAGTTGAGGATTCCTAGGCCCACCATGGAAACACAAAATTTGGCTTTACGACAACCCACATTCCAGTTCAGGGGTTACTAGGCCATGTGTTCTTTCTTTCAGAGGTCCACCTCACTCAATTTCAAATCCATACGGAAATTCAGCTCAATCGAAACATGAGTACCCATCACACCACGGCTATCCATAAATGGAAAGGCAAGGTTGAAGAACATTGTCACACCTGGCAAAACCCATGCCCATGATAGAAAGAGAACTAAGAACACACATGTGTAACCATGCATGCCAAAACTAGTAAGGAAACCACACATGCAAATTGATACCTGCAATTAATTCTATTGTAGTTGCTTGATCATGCTCTTCCTTTCTTGATCATTGCTATCCTCTCGCCTTTTTTTTTCTTGATCCAATGTTGAAGTGCTCCAAGAAAACTAAGTGTCCAAGAGTGTGAAAGATAGAGAATAGAGGGAGAGCTCCAAAGCTAAATGGACAAAAGGTACTGACTGGTCCTTAGAAACCTTTTTATCAATGAGGCCTCTATGCTCTTCAATTTTCCATTATTTTCCTCCTCACATGAAATATGTGACCTTTCACCTTCCTTTTCTCCTAATTTCCATTATTTTCATAAATAAATTGCCAAAAATACAATTTTTCCTTTCCAAAGCATTTTCCAATTTCGTTAGCCATAACAAACCAAATGAACGCCTACACTAGGATGTATATTCTCAACATTCATCTTGGAAGAAGTGTCCCATAACCATGGTTATTATTTTCCCTTTATTAATTTTATTTACATGAAATTTTCACCAGGGTTTTTACAGAACCCTACCCCTTGGGGGAACATCGTCCTAGGTGTTCAAGGACAACTACAACCATCAAGGTTGTTGAAAGAAAAACATACTTCCCATTGAGATTTATAACTTAGCTCATTGCAGTATTTACAATGATCATCCTAATGAAAAACAAACCAACATGACAACCATAATGGCATGACACCCATGCCACTTATTGGAGCTCTATAACACATCTCATGGCGGTATTTACATCCATATACAAATATACATATACCAAAACATCATACCAAAGCATATATCAAAAACATTCACTCAACCAAAAAATAGAGAAGGATACATAGCCCGCATATGATTCGTCATCTCCCATGTAGCTTCATTGGACCCAAAGTGTTTCCACTACACTTTAACCTACTCGATTGCTTGGTTCTAGAGCATGAGAATTCTCCGTTGCAATATACATTGAGGTTTTGATTGGAATTGTCCATTTGGCTCCACCTGCAATACAGACCAATCAATCACATGATCAGTATCTTGAACATATTTCTTAAGAAATGACACATGGAAAACATCATGGACTTTCACTATTGGAGGCAGTGCAATTCGATAGGCTACTAGTCCAACCCTTTCAAGAATCTCAAAAGATCCACAAAACCGAGGTGTCAGCTTGGCACATGGCCCAATCAACAATGAGCTCTTCTTCGCTTGATGCACAAGTATGCATGTTCCCCAACATAAAACTCCTTAAAAAACATCTTTCGGTCTACCTAACTTTTTTGTCTGTGTTGTGTTATCTTTATATTCTTATTTATTACCTACAATTCTCATTCCATGTCTGCCAACATGTCCATATTAAGTGTGTGTTATATTCTTTCCATGACAAGTTGTATGTATGGGGGGGTGATAGCCCCCCTTGTTTGTCATGCCAAGCGTAGCAAGGGGCTAGTATCCACCTTACACGGGGTCCAGGGCAGTGCCACAGGAAATTTTTTTTGGACCCTATATTAGGTGGGCGAACCTACCTATGATTTTGTGTATGGGTTTCGAACATGGTTTTGGGCATGATGGTTTTCTGCCCATGGTATTTTGTAGATCTGGTCAAGGGAACTAAGGTTATGTTCTAATATAGGGTTAATGGATTAGAGTTTATGAATGTTTCGGCATGTATATATATGTATTGTAACATTGAAAGGAACATAATGAAAAATCAATCTGGTAGTCTCGGTTTTGGGATCCAGGGGAAAATCTTTATGTATTTGTTTTGTGTTTCTCGCCATTGTATATTTTCTATTTTTAAGAATTTGTTTGTAGGGAATTTTTATACAGGGTTAAAACCTACATTTGGTATCATAGTTGTTTCGGCTTCAAGGGGACGCCTTTGCTGCTAAGGATTTTTGCTCGGGCTTGTGGTAGACCCTGTTCAGTGGGATATCTATGGGATCAATTCTTGCGATGAAAGACGATGGCAACCAATGGAAAGATAAAGATCAAGAAATTTAATGGTCAGAGTTTTGAGTTGTGGAAACTCAAGATGGAAGATCTGTTGGAGGATAAAGATCAATGGATCACGGTATATTCGGGTACTAAACCAAAGACAATGTCAGCTGAAGATTGGGTGAAGATGGATCAGAAAGAAAAGAGCACAATACGGTTGCGTATCTTAGATTCAATATTGTTGAATGTATAAGGGGAAGCTATGACAAAGACTTTGTGGGACAAGTTAGGGACCTTTTACTAATCTAAGCCTTTGGTGAACAAACTGTTCTTACGGAAAAATTATATAACCCGAGGATGAAGGATGGAGACTCGGTGACAAAGCATCTAAGCGCCTTTAATATTGTGGTAAGCCAGTTGTTATCTATTTATATTGAAATTTTAGATGAAGATAACAACATCAGTTTTCTGTGTTCTCTACCAGATTCGTGGGATAGTCTGGTTGATGCAATAGGTAGCAACACAAATACCTTGAAGTTTGATGAAATAGTCTCATGCTTGTTGTCGGAGGAGATGAGACAGAAAAATATGGGGAGACATAATGGAGATGCCTTGTCTATATGGGGATGGTCCCAGAACATAAACAAAAACAGGCCTTCGAGTGGGAGATCTAAATCTTTAGGAAAACTTGTAAAGGAATGTTGGAAATGCGGAAAGGAATGGCACTTCAAAAGATACTATAGATCCAAAGCTCCTAAGAAAGGAAAGGGATCTAATGATATTCCTTTTGCAGATGCGAAAAACACCTCAGATGAAGGTGGGTATGTGTACTTGGCTTCTTCTTCAAGTACACAAGTAGATCATGAGGCATGGTTGATTGACTAGGGTGCATCCTTTTACTTCACTCCCCATAGGGAGTGGTTCTACGAGTATGAGAAATATGATGGTGGTGATGTCTTCTTAGGGGATGATAGGAAAGATAGAATCATCAAACGTGGAAAATTCAAATTGAAGTTGCAAGGTGGAAGGATTAGAAGACTTTCAAGTGTTTTGCATATTCCTTCATTGGCCAAAAATATTATTTTTGTAAGCAAGATGGATGATGCAGGTGTAAAAATAGTGTTTGAGAAAGATATCTGCAAGATGGTTCAAGGAGCTCTAGTATTAATGCGGGGAGTTCAGATTGGAACTCTATACAAGCTTCTGGGTAGTACTGTTATTGATGGGTGCAACATTTCTGTGGTTCCTGATAGTGGAGCAGAAAATCTAGTGGTCTCTAGAGAAAATACCATGCTATGGAATCAAAGGCTTCGACATATTAGAGAGAAGGGCCTTCGAATACTTCATGGTAATTGTATGGTAGAAAGTATGTCAAATTTCTCTTTGGATTTCGATTTTTGTGAAAATTGTATAAATGGGAAGTAGATTCAGGTGATTTTTCCCTCTAGTGCTAAGAAGGCAAAAGGGATATTAGAGCTTGTGCATAGTGATGTGTTTGGACCTGTGTCGGTTCCATCACTAGGTAAGTCTGTGTACTATGTATCATTTATAGATGACTTCTCAAGAAATACATGGATATATTTCCTGAGGAAGAAATTTGAAGTCTTTGACAGGTTTAAAGAATCTGAAGCTCTAGTGGAAAATCAAATAAAAAAGAAGATAAAGGTGATGAGGACAGATAATGGTGGAGATTTTTGCAAGAAGGAATTTGAAGAGTTCTCTAAGAAGTGTGATATAGCATTACAAAAGACTACTCCATACACACCTCAGCAAAATGGAGTTGCTGAAAGAATGAATAGGACGTTGATGGAAAAGGAAATAACCATGCTCAGTGGTGTCGGGTTAGGATAAGAATTATGGGCAGAGGGGGTGGAGACTACATGTTACCTGGTTAATAGATCACCTTCATCAGCGTTGGAGGATAAGTCTCCACATGAGTTATGGACTGGTAAGAAACCCTCTCTTTTACATCTGAGGGTATTTGGCAGTGATTCATATGTACATGTTCCAAAGGAGAAGAGAACCAAGTTGGATAGTAAATATGAAAGGTGCATCTTTACTAAGTATAAGTATGGTTTAAAAGGTTATAAGATTTAGAACCCAAAAACAAGGAAGGTTGTGTATAGCTGAAGAGGTGAAACATGTTATCAAACATGAAGTCCTAACAAAGGAACCTGAGAAGATAGAGTTTGAGCTAAAGAAGGAAGAATCAGACTCTACAGAAGAATGGGAATCATAAGATGAAGAGCCACAAACTCTAGTTGTGAGAAGATCAGTTCGAGAAAGAAGACAGCTAGAAAGGTATAGTCCATATGCTTTCTATTCAATTTTTATTTATCTATTACTAATGATAATCCCAGAACTGTCAGGGAGGCAATAGATTCAGAGGATGGAGGAGACGCCATAGTTGATGAAATGGTATATTTGGACAAAAATTAGGCTTAGGATTTGGTGGAGTTGTTCGCTGAAAGGAAATCCATTTGAACAAAATGGGTGTTTAAGAAGAAGATGAATGCAGAACGAAAGGTGGAGAAATACAAAGCTCGGTTGGTGGAAAAAGGTTATTCCCAGGTGTCAGGAATTGATTTTGTTGATATTTTTTCTCATGTTGCCAAGGTAGCTTCTATTAGATTACTTTTATTTGTTATTTCTGCTTTTGATTTTGAGGTAGAACAAATGGATGTGAAGACAAAATTTCTTCATGGGGATCTAGAAGAAGAGATCTACATGAAGCAACCTGAAGGCTTTGCGGTGAAGGGAAAGAAAGAACTGGTATGCAAGTTAAAAAATTCTTTGTATGGGTTAAAACAATCACCAAGGATGTGGTATCAGACATTTGATACATTTATACGGGTATTTGGTTGCGCCAGAAGCAAAGCAGATCACTATGTGTTTTTTAAATTAATTGGTGACCATGTTATTTATTTGGTCTTGTATGTGGATGATATGTTGTTGATTGGAAATGACAAAGAAATTATCTAGGATTTGAAGACCCAATTATCCTCCAAATTTGACATGAAGGATCTTGGTGCTGCAAACTATATTTTGGGCATGGAAATTAAACGAGATCAGACAAAGAGGAAGCTCTGGTTAAACCAAAGGAAGTATGTCGAGACAATATTGTAGAGGTTTAATATGAAAGGTAGTAAAACAGTGAAGGTTCATATTCCTGTAGGTGTAAAGTTATCTGTTGAATAGTGTCCCAAGATACAAGAAGAGGAGGAGGACATGTCTCATGTTCCATATGCAAGTGCAGTCGGTAGACTGATGTATCAAACAATTTGCACTAGATCATAAATTACACATGTAGTGGGAGTATTGAGCAGATTTATGTCAAAACCAAGGAAGGAGCATTGGACAATAGTGAAGTGGGTTTTCAGGTATTTGCGTGGCACTAGTGATTATGGTTCGTGCTATCAAGGAAGACCAGGATTGGATAGAGTTTTGGACATACGTGGCCTTGTTGATGCAGAATGGGATGGAGGTCTGGATCGAAGATCTACAAGTGGGTATTTGTTTAACCTATTTGGAGGTGCAGTCAGTTGGATGAGCAAGAGACAGTCTGTAGTGGAACTTTCAACTACAGAGGTAGAACACATGGTAACCACTCATGCAAGAAAGGAAGCAGTTTGGTTTTAGAGATTGTGTTTAAGTATGGGGTTAATAAAACGAGCTATAAGGATAGATTGTGACATCCAAAGTGCAATTTTCTTGGCAAAGAACCGTGCTTATCATTCAAAGAAAAAGCACATTTATGTTCAGTATCACTTTGTGAGGGATATGGTTGAGGACAAAAAGGTGTTGCTGGTAGAGGTGGAGACTTTGAAGAATGGTGCAGATGCATTGACGAAGTATGTGAGCACTAATAAATTTTCTTGGTGTAGAGAAACAATGGGCGTTGCATGGCTTGACCAATGACTAAGCTCCCTTGTGACCACTTGTGTGGAAAAGGAAACAACAAGTGGGAGAATGTTCAGTGTGTGTTATATTCTTTCGATGACCCATCGCACAGGTGGGGCGATCAAAAAGGGGCGGTAGCCCCCTACACGAGGTCCAAGGTAGTGCCCCAGGAAATTTGTTTTGAACCCTATATTAGGTGGGCAAACCTACCTATGGTTTTCTGCATGGGTTTTGCACATGGTTTTGGGCATGATGGTTTTCTGCCTATGGTATTTTGTAGATCTAGTCAAGGGAACTACGGTTTTGTTATAATCCAAGGTTAACGGATTAGGGTTTATAAATGCTTCGACATGTGTATATATGTATGTAACATTGAATGGAACATAATGAAAAATCAATCTAGTAGTCCGAGTTTTTGGATCCAAAGGAAAATATCTGTGTATTTGTTTTGTGTTTCTCGCTATTGTATATTTTCTGTTTTTAAGAATTCGTTTGTAGGTAATTTTTGTACAGGGTTAAAACCTACAGTTCGATCGAATCAACACCCTATTAATGGGTAACTCCAACTAATGGAAGTGTTAAAACTCCGCCCATACAATGCACCAAACAGATTCATCCTTGGAGATTCTTGATACCCATTGTTGTAAGCGAACTCAATCAGTGGAAGATACTCTTCCCACTTTTGTTGTTGATGCATCACAAACATCCTCAACATGTCCTCCAATATCATGTTGACCCTATATGTCTGCCCATCTGTCTGTTGGTAATAAGTTGTGTTGAAGGCCAACTTTTTCCATAAACCTGCAAACAACTCCTTCCAAAACTTGGAAGTGAACTTAGCATCCATGTCTGACATAATATTTTTGGAACACCATGTAGTCTCACTACATCTCTGATGAAAACCTATGCTACATCACTGGCTGAATAAGTAGACTTTATTAGAATGAAGTGTGCTACCTTTGTCAACTTGTCCACTACAACCATGATGGAATCATGTTATCTAGATTTCCTTGGCAAACCTGTGACAAAATCCATGGAAATGACCTTCCAGTTCTACTTTGGAATCACAATTGGTTGTAGTAGTCCATCTAGATGCTTACATTTTGTCTTTACCTACTGACAGTCCAAGCATCTAACCACAAAATCTACCACGACCTTCTTCAGATTCGGCCAATAATACAACTTCTTCATTGGTGTCAATGTCTTTTGTTATCCTGGGTGACCTGAATACAACTTAGTATGAAATTTCCTCAAGATGAGCTTCTTGAGCCCACTGTTATCTAGCACATATATCCTATCCCTAAATCTGACCAAGCCATATGTTATAAGTTGATAGTCCACATCCTTATCACCTGTACCCACACATGTACCTATACCTAGACTTGTACCTATACATTATTGTACCCTGTGCATAAGCTCCGTGTACCTTTCATCTTGTTGACCTGCCTGTAAGATATGATCTTGTAACTGTGTCCCATAAGAAATCATAGTTGCAATATGATTCACCTGTATCCACCTGCTAAGAGCATATGCAACCCTATTCGCTTTACCCTTGATGTACTTGATCTCAAAATCAACTTCACTAATCGTGGCCAACCATATAGCTTGTTTTCCATTCAAGTTTGGTTGATCAAACACGTATCTCAACCCACTGTGATCACTCATCAATGCAAACCTCATTTCAAAAAGATAATGCCTTCACATTTTCAACGCATGGATGATCACTACCATATCAAGATCATATGTCGGATAATGTTGCTTGTGCTCATTTAGTTTCTGTGATTCATAACATGTCCTTCTTGCATAAGAACTCCACCAAGTTCTCTCTTGCAGGCATTTGTACATACCACAAACTCCTTGTATGGATCTACAATCTTTAAAATTAGAGCACTTGTTAACAACTTCTTTAACTGCTCAAAACTTGTTTCACATTCCTCTGTCCATTCAATTTTCTTACCTTGCATCTGCAATGACATAATAGGATATGAAATCCAAGAGAAGTTCCTGATGAACCTCCTATAGTAACTTGTTATACCCATAAATGATCTTACCTCTTCCACATTTCTAGGAGCTTGCCACTCCATGATGGCCTGAAGCTTCTCTGGATCCACTATTATAACTTCATTGGAGACCACATGCCCAAAGTAATATACCTCTGTCTAAAATAAACTGCATTTCCTAAGCTTAGCATACAACTAATGCTCCCTTAGCAATATCAACACTGATGTTAAATGCTCGACGCATTCTTCCTCATTTTTAGAATATATCAAGACGTAATCAATTAACACAATGAAAAACTTGTTCAGATAAGGATGCAACACACTATTCATTAAACACATACAGGTACTAGAGCATTAGTCAATCCAAATGGAACTACAACAAACTCATAATGCATGTACCTAGTCCGGAAATTTGTCTTGTATATGTCCTCTTCCTTAATGCATACCTAATGATATCCAGATATCAAATCAATCTTTGAGAACATTGCTACTCCTTTCAACTGATCGAACAAGTCATCAATCATCGGCAACAGATACTTGTTAGTGATGGTCACCTTGTTCAACTGTTTGTAATCAAATCATAGTTTGAGAGTACCATCCTTCTTCTTCACAAACAATACCGGTACACCCCAAGGTGATACATTTGGCCTAATGTATCCCTTATCAAGCATTTCCTTCAACTACAATTTTAACTCTACTAAATTTGGAGTGCTCATCCTGTATGGTGCCTTTGATGTTAGTGTTGCCCCTGGCACCAACTCAATAGAAAAGTCTATTTCCCTATGAGGTGGAAACTCTGAAATCTTTGCTAGAAACACATCCTAAAACTGTTGCAAGATCGGGTACCTACTCAACACCTTTGCATCCTCAACATCCTTATCTTTTTCACTAGAAATATGCACTGCAAGTAATACACACCCTTTTCTATGACTGCACTTTGCTTGCACAGTTGTAACCATTCTAATTATTGTTGCCTTTTTCTTACCCTGTAAGATTCTCTATTCTCAATTATCATCCAAGCACTCAATGAACTTTTCATAACAATCCACTTTGGTCCTATGAAGATATAGTCATTCAATACCCAATAGCATACTATATGACCCCAACGACAATACATTCAAATGTGCTGATGTAGGCATACCATTCAACTCAAATACACAATATCTTACTCAATGATATACTCTCTTCTTTGTACATGTAGCCAACTGCACTAACCAGGATTTTGCATGCACTTGTTTATTCAAACCACACTTATCCACCAATTCAGGACTAACATAACTATAATTAGATCTAGGGTCAATCAAAATGGAAACAACTTAAAATTTTATCATCCATCTTGATAACAATTGTCTGGTGTTCTTCCTGCTTGTTATCTAATGTTGCATAGATACGAGGAATGCTCTGCAAAACATCCCTAACAGTCTACACCCCTTCTGCACTAAATATCTTAGGCCTGCTACCCTAATTATAAGGGAAATCTCTCTTAAGATGTTCCTTACCACATGTCCAACACTCTAACCATCTTGCACCATCACCTCTATTCTATTGTTGTGACACATGTCCCTATCTAGCTACGTTGAACTTCTTGTATGGTGAAACATTTTCTTTCTCTTCTGCATCCGAGGCATTGTTCTTTTCGGCTGCCATTTACCTTTACCTTTATCTTTCCCTTTCCGTCCTTCCTAAGATTCATTCTTACGCTTTGACTGCTCATAACAATGCTTCGATTTCCCAATAACTTCCTCAAGTCACTGAGCCTTATCATACTCAATCTGATCTCTAAAAGCTAATGGAAATCCACTAACAAATCTATGAACTTTAGCCTTCTCATCCTTAATATATGGTACATACCTCAATAGCTCCAGGAACTTAGTCATATACTCCTCATCTGTCATTGCTTACATCTTTAGCTCGTAAAATTCCTCAGTCTTACTATCATGGTACTTTTCTGAAAAGTACTTTTTCCTTAAAATTATTTTTAATTCTTGTCAACTCAACTCCTTTGTCCTGATGTCTCTAACTTGCTTTACATATTCCTACCAGATGTTTTTTTCCCTTTAAGGTTTAAGATAGCTATTATGGCCTTCATATTCTCTATGTACTCATGTAGCTCAAAGAACTTCTTCATCCCAAGTAACCAAGCCTCTGCATCCTTTGGTTTCTTCAAATCTCCATCAAAAGTAGGTGGCTTAGCTTTCTTAAGCTCATCCGGAAAATATTCCTTGTCACTTTTCCTGTAAGGATGATAATGATGACAATCATAGTGCTTGTCGGAGCCAAAACTAGAATAGTACATGTGTCCAACACATCTCTTATCTGGAGTATCCAAAATCCTACCATCTCTAACCATGTTATCCCTATTCGACCTGTGACCACCATAAGATCTATGGCCATATGCCCCATTAGTTATGTCCTCATTTCCATGGTTGATCCGAAGTGATCCATGTCTTTGCAATTCTGAGAAAATCTAAAGGATTACTTTATTGACTTTTGCTTGTTTCTCTTATGCCTGCATGATTCTATTATTATCTATCTTGTAACTTCTTAATTCTTCCATCTAGATTTGTAATGTGTTTGCTAAGTTAGAAGAATGCCCAACACAAGTTGTTCATTTGATCCATAGGGAGAATCTCGGGAACTTTACTTTACCATCTTGCTAGTCATCTTCGATCTTTTTCCTGCCAAACATACCATGTCAACTAAACCAAAATATAAACATAATCAACATACCTCAATATAGTTCGGGGAAGATATCTTGTCTGCAAGATCAACCCGATTAGCGCAATACATGTATAAACATAATCATAATAAGATATAGATATCATCCTAACCTTAGTCTAGTCATCAATTCATGACCCTATCAACCACACATCACAACCTCATGCATGACAACTACAACCATGTCAATGTATACATAATCAACGTACATACAACATGCATGCACACGCGATACATATAACCACTGACATGTATAACCAGTGCATAACTGACCTATACTCATGAAAAGCACATCCAACAACACACCATAAACTTCCACATGGTGACACAAATACATCTATGACCAACACCATGGATACACAACAAGTACATAAACCACAAGCACAAGGAACACATATGCAACTGACATGAATGCATGACCAACACACTACCCATCCAATTCGAGGGGTGAACCATGCTCTCATACCACTCTGTAACACCCTCCTTCCACATTTACCCAAATTAACCAGTCCGTTGGGGTAAACATGTGATGGTAGGCTACTACAATCTGATTCAACTCCCTATGTATAGTTAAGGAAGTGGAACCAACACAACACAACCAATTTGACCTTTTTCACATGTCACAGAACCTACAGTAACCAACCAACCCTTCTAGGTGATCAAACCCTCTGACAACTTGACACTTCACTACCCTAGAGCTTCAGTCGCTCCCATGACATGGGCTTGCATGTCACTAGGACCCTCCAATCATTCTCGCAACATGGGCATGCAAGCGATTGGGGTCTTTTTCAGCTAGTTTTGAGCCTACGACCCCAGATTCTATTCCACCTTTTCAAGGCTAGGACTCAGGGCACTGCCCATAACTCCATAAATCTTCAGGAATGAAAAGTAACATCGAGACAATAATACAAATGAAAATATTTGAACAAATGCTTGATTGGACCCCTACTAGCCATGACAAACATTTCATCAAACATGTTACGAATATGAAATATACAAGTCATAACAACATATCTGAGCATAGGGGTCTCATACTTATTTAGGAATCGCTAAGAAGCATTGATGCCTTATCACATTAGTTGCATTATCATCTATCAGGTCATATAATCATTGTTCATTTATTTACAAATCAAAACATGATGAGAGTCATACATCATCACTGTCATAAAACATTCTCATAACCATCATATAAACAACAAAAATAATAAGGATACATCGGCAATAAATTCCATATATGAACTAATGCTCATAAAATACCAAGGAAATGAACTCTTATTAACAAATGAAAAAGCTAACCGGGTATGGGACTTCCACGAACCACCCAACAATAAATTGGTTGAACCAAATCTTTCTTTCAGTCAATCACCCCCGTGCCATATTCCAATCATGAATGTGGGACTCATAACCAAAACTCAACCAGGGCTTCCAAAGGCTACACCACCTCACCCAACAATAGAAGTAGGCTTTACCACAATCCTCACCGGATCACTAGGCCAAAACAATAAAAATATAATACAAGTATTTACCGTAATCCCCACCAAATCACTAGGCCATAAACAAGCATGGATGCCATCGGATTTATCCACCTACACCGTGAGGAATTTTCATGTCTCCTAGTCTCTAGGCTTTACCGCAATTCGTAGTCTGATTCAACGATCACAAAGCCATAATCGAGACACCAGTCTCTGGGATTTATTGCCATCCACACCGGATCACTAGGCCCTAATCGATACTCCACTCTACAGGCTTTACCATATATCCCATCCTAGGATTCCTAGGCTTGATGGAGACCAACCTCCTCTAGGATTTACTATATATCCTGCCATTCACCAGTCGAGGATTCCTATGCCCATTGAGGCAAAACAAAATCCGACTTTACCGCAACCCTTAATCTAGTTCAGGGGTTACTAGGCCATGTGTTCTTTCTTTCAGAGATCCACCTCACTCAATTTCGAATCCATCCAACAAACCAACTCAACCGAAACATGAGAACCCATCACACCATGGCTGTCAGGAAATGGCAAGACAAGGCTGAAGAACACTGCCACACTTGGCAAAACCCATGCCGATGACAATAAGAGAACCAAGAACACACATTCATAACCATGCATGCCAAAACTAATAAGGAAAACACACATGCAAATCGATACCTGCAATTAATCTTGTTGTACCTGCTTGATCCTTACTTTCCTCTTGCTTTCTTTGCTTTTTCTTGATCCAATGTTGAAGTGCTCCAAGAAAACTCTAAGTGTCCAAGAGTGAGAGAGAGAGAGAGCTCTCCAAAACTGAACTGACAAAAGGTACCAACTGATCCTCATAAGCCTTTTTATCAATGAGGCCTTTATTTTTTTCAATTTTCCATTATTTTCCTTCATTTTCCTCCTCACATGCAACATGTGACCTTTCACTCTTAATTTCCATTATTTTCATAAATAAATTGCCAAAAAATGTCATTTTGCCTTTCCATAGCCTTTGAAATTGCCTTTGCCAATTTTCTTAACCATATCAAACCAAATGAACACCCACACTAGGATGTCTTTGCCCAACATTCAACTTGGAATAAGTGTCCCATAATCATGGTTATTATTTTTCCTTTATTAACTTTATTTACATGGAATTTTCACCAGTGTTGTTACATATTTTCTCTCTGAAACTAATTCCAAAGAAAAACTAACAAAAAATTGTGAACTGGTCCTTAGAAGACTTTTTATCATTGAGGCCTCTATTTTTCTTCATTTTTCTCTATTTTCCTTCAATTTTCCTCTCATGAAAATATGTGATGTTTCATCTCCCTTTTCTCCTATTTTCCTTTTAAATTTCATAAATAAAATGTGAATTAATGTCTCTTTGTCTTTGTCAATGCCTTTGCCAATTTCCTTAGCCATTAATAAACCAAAAGTGACACCCACTAGGATGTTTTTCCCAACATTCAGCTTGGAATACATGTCCCATGACCTTGGTCTTATTTTGTTTTTATTAACCTTTATTACATGAACTTTTAACCCGGGGTTGTTACAAACCCCTCCCCCTTGGAGGAATATCGTCTTCGGTGTCTTATGACACCTATGACCAACAAGACTGCTAAGGACCAAAACATACTCTCCATGGAGCTTTATAACTTAGCTGGATGCAATATTTTACAATGAACAATCTGTTGAAAAGCAAAACCAACATGACAATCATACCGCTTATTGGAACTTTATAACAAAGTTCATTGTGGTATTTACAATAAAACCATACATAGATATGTACATATACCAAAACTTTTTTGCCTCAACCAACAAATAATGAAGGATACTAATCCAAATGGAAATTGGCATCCACCCATTGTATTTGTCGACCCATAGTATTTATCCCCTCATGGAATATACCCATGGTATTCATCGACCCATGGTATTTATCCCCTCATGGAATATACCCATGGTATTGTAAGTGGCATCCACCCATGGTATTCATCCATCCAAGGTATTTATCCACCCATGGAATTTACCCATTATATTGTAAGTGACATCCACCCATGGTATTGTAAGTGAGATCCACCCATGGTATTCAATCACCCATGGTATCTACCCACCCATGGAATTTATATGTGGTATTATAACTCAAAAAGGATATAAGTAACAAGTCGAATTTTGTAAAAAGACATATTGTCTACCACAATGTAGATTTTACAGTTTTTTTTTTAAATAAAAATTTTCTTCGTGGTTATGTTTAATGTGTGTTCTCCTATTTTTTTCTGGCATTTCAATTTTTCAGATCTTGGGGGTCTATCCCCCCAAGATCCATTTCAATTTTTTAAATCCAAATTTTGTAAAAAGACATATTGTCTACCACAATGTAGATTTTATAGTTTTTTTTTTAAATAAAAATTTTCTTCGTGGTTATGTTTAATGTGTGTTCTCCTATTTTCTTCTGGCATTTCAATTTTTCAGATCTTGGGGGTCTATCCCCCCCAAGATCCATTTCAATTTTTTAGATCTTGGGGGCCTACCCCCAAGATCCAGATCAATGGTATCAGATTCACGTTACGACTCCATGGGAATGAGTGTTTGACACATATTTCAGTTTCAATTTTTTACAGCAATATTCAACAAACTTCATGCACGTGCTATGACTTCCATAGAGAACTTTCTTGGGCAAAGTGGGAAGAATCTTTTTTCTTTTTTTTTTGCAAGAATTTTTTGGGCAGCGAGTTTGCAAATTAGATATGAAACTTTTGGTGCAATATTTACAAAAACAAATAATATATATGGATTCCTTGCAAAAAATACCCAAATTCAAAAAACAAAATAAGCTGAATCAGGGTCTAGATGAGGGAGATATCACTGATTTAAAATCAACCGTATTGTAGAAATTTTTCTGACGACAATTCGTGGATGGCAGCTGTCATGTCATTTTTTGCATTTTTGTGCATAATTTCAAAAAAATGATTGCATATTTGAGCTCCTCTTGAAAAATCACCCAAAAAAAAGTGGTCAAGTCAAAGTTCGGATAATATCGCTGATTAAAGTCAATTATTTTTTCATAACTTTTGTGACAACATGACAATTGCAACACTAATTTGAGTTTCCAAAGTGTCCATATAGGAATTTCATTCACATAAGAAAATGCAGAATGAACATTTTGTTTCCAAAAACAAGTTATAATAAATTTTTTGAGTTATATTGACTGAGTTATGCTCATTTTAAATTAGTTTTTATATCTTGAGCAACATTCATAGTGGGTTCCCTTTGGAGACGTACCCTCCCAACCCACTTTAGTAGGCACCTGCTTCACATTCATCAGTTTCAGCATAGCAGCATTTGGCTTGGGTTCTTTGGAGATGTGTCCTCCCACCCCAGGCTATGTAGGCACCTGCTACTTCATCAACAATCAACATCATGATTATGGGTCAACTGCACAAAATCCTTGTCATCAAATTCCATTGCTAGGACGCACATTGTTAGTATCATAGTTGGTCAAAAGCATTACAGGGTATCTCTATCCTTGAATCTTCGTTTTTCAGGGTTATGGTTCATCCACAAACTCACACTTCATCGAAGTCCATTTGTTAGGCCGGACATTGTCAGTATCACAGTTGGTCACAAACATTACAAGGTATCTCTATCCTCAAATCTTTGCCCATCATTGTTTTGGGTAAACCACACAAAACCCTTCTCTTAAGTGACCCTTCATATTCAAGAAATACTTCTTAGGAGGGAACTTCACACAATGGGGACCACTGCCTCTTAAGGAGGGAAGAATGATCTGAATGGAAATTGGCATCCATCCATGGTATTCATCGACCCATGGTATTTATCCCCTCATGGAATATACCCATGGTATTGTAAATAGAATCCACCCATGGTATTATAAGTGACATCCACCCATGGTATTCAATCACCCATGGTATCTACCCACCCATGGAATTTATATGTGGTATTATAACTAAAAAAATACTATAAGTAACAAGTTGCATTTTGTAAAAAGACATATTGTCCACCACAATGTAGCTTTTATAGTTATTCTCTCTTTTAATAAAAATTTTCTTGGTGGTTTTGTTTAATGTGTGTTCTCCTATTTTCTTTTGGCATTTTAATTTTTCAGATCTTGGGGGCCTCCCCCCCAAGACCCATTTCAATTTTTTAGATCTTGTGGGCCTCCCCCCAATATTTGGATCAAATACATAGCCCACAAATGAGTAGTCATCTCCCATGTAGCTTCATTGGGCCCAAAGTGCTTCCACTACACTTTAATTTGCTCAATTTCTTTGTTTCGGAGGATGAGTTGTTTCTGCGGAAATATGCACTAAGGTTCCAGATGGAATTCTCCTTCTGGCTCCACCTACAATACAGACTAGACAATCACATGATCAACATCCTTCACATATCTCTTAAGCAATGAAACATGGAAAACATTACAAACTTTCATTGTTAGAGGCAGTGCAAGTTTGTATGCCACTGGTCCAATCCTCTTAAGGATTTCAAAAGGCTCACAATACCGAGGCACGAACTTGACACATGACACAATTCTCAAGGATCTCTGCTTGGGCTTGATGCACAAGTACACATGCTCCCCAACTTGAAACTCCTTAAATGCCCTATGTTGATCTACATAACTCTTCTGCATGTCCTGTGTTGCCTTTAGATTCTTCTTGATAACATGCATTTCTTGTTCCATCTCTACCAACATGTCTAATACAATCAAGACCATGTTCATTGGATCACTCCAATTGATGGGAGTATTACAACTCTGCTCATAAAGAGTCTCAAATAGACTCATTCTCAAGGATTTATGATCCCCATTATTGTACGCAAACTCTACAAGTGGAAGATACTCTTTCCACTTCCTCTACTAGTGCATAACGTACATCCTCAACATGTCCTCGAGAATCCTATTAGCCCTCTCTATTTGTCCATATGTTTGTGAATCACAGGTTGTACTAAAAGTGAACTTTGTCCCCAAACCTACAAACAAATCCTTCCAAAACCTAGAAGTGGACTTGACATCTCTATCTGATATGATCTTTTGAGGAACACCATGCAATCTCACTACCTCCGTGATGAAGACTTGAGCCACCTCACTAGCTAAACTGGTAGACTTCACTAGAATGAAGTGAGCTACCTTAGTCAACCTGTCAACTACAATCATGATGGAATCATTTTGTATAGACATGCTCAGCAAACTTGTGATGAAATCAATGGAAATGATCTTCCGTTTCCATTCTGGAATTGGAGTCAGTTGCAATAAACCACTTGGATGCGTGCACTCTGTTTTTACCTGTTAGCAATCCAAACACCTTACGACGAACTCAACTACCTCTTTCTTTAGATTCAACTAGTAGTAAAACCTCTTCACATCTGTCAAAGTCTTAGGATATCCCAAGTGATCTGAATACGACTTAACATGAAATCCCTCAAGATAAGCTTCTTGAGTTCACTATTATCTAGTACATAAATCATGTCCCTGAACCTGATCAAGCCATTTGTTATGAGATGATACTCCCCATCCCTATTACCTATACCGTCTGTTGTAACTTGTGCTTAAGTTGTTGGTACCTTTCATCCTGTTGTCCTACCCACAAGATCCGCTCCTGCAAGTCTATCCCATATGAACTCATAGTTGAAATGTGATTTACCTACACTATTTTGCTAAGAGCATATGCAACCTTGTTCTCTTTATCCTTAATGTAGTTGATGTCGAAGTCAAACTCACTAAGGGTAGCCAACCATCTAGCTTGTCTGGCATTCAAATTAGGATGGTCAAACAAGTATCTCATCCCACTGTGATCACTCATCAAAATAAACCTCCTACCAAGAAGATAGTGGCTCCACATATTCAATGCATGAATTATCCTTTTCAACTCAATATCATGAGTCACATAATTTTTTCATGCTCATTCAGTTTCCTTGACTCATAGCATACCACATGTCCATCCTGCATTAGGACCCCACCAAGTCCTCTCTTGCAAGCATTTGTGCATACCATGAACTCTTTATTTGGATCTGTAATCTTTAGAACTGGAGTGTTTGTAAAGAATTGCTTCAACTGTTCAAAACTAGCTACACATTCCTTTGTCCATTCAAACTTCTTCCCTTTTCTTTGCAAGGATGTAATAGGATAGGCAATCCATGAGAAGTTCTTGATAAATTGTATGTAATAATTTGTTAATCTCGTGAATGATCTAACCTCATCCACATTCCTAGGGGTTTCCCACTCCATGATAGCTATGATCTTTTATGGGCCCACTGCTAAATCTTCCTTGGAAACAACATGTCCCAAGTAATGAGCTTTTGTCTGAATGAAACTACACTAACTAAGCTTGGCATACAACTAATACTCTCTCAACAATCTCAATATTGTCAGGTGTTATGTGTTCTTTCCCTCGTTCTTAGGATATATCAATATGTCATTAATGAATACTATCATAAACTTCTCGCGATAGAGACAAAACACACTATTCATCAAACACATAAAAGTAGTCGTAGCATTAGTCAAACCAAAAGGAACCACAACAAACTCATAATGCCCATATTTGATCCAGAAAGAAGTCTTGTAAATGCCCTCTTCTTTGATGTGTACTCATGATATTCTGAGCTCAAATCAATCTTCGAGAACATTGTTGCTCCCTTTAGTTGATCAAACAAGTCATCAATCTGAGGCAATGGGCACTTGTTCTTGATCGTCGCCTTGTTCAACTATCTATAATCAATGCACAACCTGAGAGTACCATCCTACTTTTTCACAAACAACACCGAAGCACCCCAAAGTTATGCACTTGACCTAATGTATCCCTTGTTAAGCATTTCCTTAAGTTGCAACTTCAATTCCACCAACTCTGGAGTGCTCATCTAATAATGCGCCTTTGACGTTGGTGTTGCTCTTGGTACCAACTCAATAGAAAACTTCACTTCCCTATGAGGCAGAAACTCTGAAATCTCTGTCAGAAATACATCCTGAAACTACTACAAAACTGAATACCTCTTCAAGACTTCTGCATCCTCATCATCCTTATTTTTATCACTGGAAACATGCATTGCGAATAATACACACCTTTTCCTACAATTGTGCTTAGCCTGCATAGCTGTAACCATTCTTACTGATGTAGGATTCTTCATTCCCTACAAGATTCTCTTCTCCCCGTCATCACCCAAGCACTCAATAGCCTTCTCATAACAATCTATCTTAGCCTTATGAAGGTACAACCAATCCATACCCAAAAGCATACTGCATGATCACAATGGAAGCACATCTAGATGCGTTGATATATGCATACCATTTAGCTCAAATGCACAAGCCCTCGCCCAATGATGAACTCTTTTCTTAGTACATGTAGCCAACTGCACCAACCAAGACTCTACATGCACTTCTTTTCTCAAACCACACTTATCCAACAGGTCAGGATTAACATAACTATAATTAGATCCAAGGTCAATCAAAATGGAAACAACTCGATCACAGAACTTACCTTCCATCTCAATAATGGATCATTGGTGATCCTCTTGCTTGTTATCAACTAATGCATAGATTTGAGGAATTCTCTAGCCCACATCCCCAACTATTTGCATCTCTTGAGCATTGTAGATATTAGGTTTTCCACCTTGAGACAATGGACAATCCTTCTTGCAATGATTCTTGCCACATATCCAACACTGCAACGGTTCTTTGTCACTACCCTTATTCTACTGCTCTATAGGTTAGACCCATGTCCCTTCTCTACCACATGAAACTTCTTGTAAGGAGCAACATTTTCCTCCTCACCTACATCCTTAGGTCTTGCTCACTTCAGTGGCCACTTTCATTTAGTCTTGTCATTCCCTTTCCCATCTCGCTTAGGCTTGGACTTACGCTTCGATTGCTGATAATAGTGCTTCAACTTCTCGATGACTTCCTCCAGCAACTGAGGCTCATCATACTCAATGTGATCATTAAAGGTTAATGGCAGTCCACTAATAAGTCTTTGAACCTTTATCTTCTCATCCTTGAGGTAAGGCACATACCTCAACAATTCCAAAAAATTAGTCGTATAATCGTCATCTGTCATAAACCCCATCTTCAACTTGTAGAACTCCTTAGGCTTACCATCATAGTATCTCTCTGACAAGTACTTCTTTTGGAAAAGCCTTTTGAACTCATGCCAACTCAACTCTTTTGTCTTGATGCCTTTGACATGCTTCACATCTTCCCACCAAATGTCTACTTTCACTTTGAGAATGAAAATAACTATCATAGCTTTCGTGTTCTCTGTATAATCATGCAACTCAAAGAACTTCTTCATCCCAAGCAACCATGCCTTTGCATCTTCTGGTTTCTTCAACTCTCCATCAAAGATAAGAGATATGGCTTTCTTGAACTCATTTGGCAAATATCCCCTCTCACTCCTCCTGTAAGGATGATAACAATGATGACCATGATACATGTTTGAACTAGGACTAGAATAGAATCGATAACCACTACCTCTTTCGTCATGTGTATCCAAGAACCTACTATCTCTAACCGTGTCATCCTTGTATGACTTATGCTCTGATCGACATTAGCTACCATATGCCCCATTAGTCATGTCCCCATGTCCAAAATTGATCCGTGGATGTCCTTGTCTTTACAAATTTCACAAATTCTGAAGGATCATTGCATTGACCTCTACTTGTTTTTCTTGTGCCATGGCAAGCCTTTCTTATGACTGAATGATTTTGTCATTATCTACTTTGCAACTTCTGATTTCTTCATTTAGACCTCTCAGGGTATCTGCTATGTCAGGAGAGTACTCATATTTGTGTTGCTTATCTTATCTATAAGGAGAGTCACGTGAACTATAATCCATCATTCTGCTTTTGATCAATGTCTTGTATTTCTTGCAAATATACCTTGTTAGACAACCAAATATAAACATAATCAACATACCTCAGTGAAGGTCAGGGGAGGCTATCTTGTCTACACACAACAGTGAAGATTAGTAAGATACACACATACACACACACACATATGTGTGTGTGTGTGTTTATCAATATATCGACATCATGCATGATAACACTAACTGCATACACTGACCTCATGCACAACAACCATAACTATGACAATGCATGCATAACAACATGTATCCAGCCCATCCATTCCAAGTATTTGAACAATGCTCTAATACCAAGCTGTAATGTACCACCCCACTTTTACAAGCCCTTTGGGTAAATGTGAAATAGAGTGCCACTATCACATGACCCGACTTCCTAGCTCCAGTTAAGGAAGTGGGACCTACAACTGAGACTTACTGACCACAAACGGACATCCTACAAGGATTACAGATCACCTAGGAGCTGAAAAACCACCCCAGGTGGTAAATCCCTAAGTTGGAACTTTATTTCAGTGACCTAGACTCCCAACCACACCCTTGACATTGTCTGCATGTGGTTGAAGACCTTCAACCACACTCACAAGCCTTGCTCCATGTAGTTGTCACCTAAATTGTCCAGTTCAGTGCCTGTGGTCCTGAGATCTGAGGTATAATTCCAGGTCGACCTCTAAATCCCTGCCTAGAACTGCCTGAGACTTATCATAATGATAAATGGCATAAGGATGATGCTAAACATACAAAACTTGAATAAGAACTTGACCTAACCAGGCCTAACCATGATAGTCATTTCGTCAAACATATAACGAACATGTAAGCTACAAGTCATGAATGCATATATGATTATAGAAGTATGAAATTTATCTGAGAATCACCAAAAAGGTCCAATACCCTCTCATAGTAGTTGCAATAACACTTGTTAGCCTATGCATCATTAAACATCATATACTATCAAATCTTGAACAAGTCATAACTAGAGCACATTACAAATCCATGCTTATAACTAATGTATACCCATATTATTAACAATGACATAACAACCATCAAATCATCATAATATCAAGTATAAGTGTTCATATAATATAATAGGAAAATAGCTCTTATTAACGTATGCAAAAGCCAACCAAGTCAGGGACGTCTACATACCACCCAACCATAGATTGAGCTGAACCAAATCCTTCTTTCAGCCAATCACTCCCGTGCCATATTCCAAGCATGAATTTGGGATCTCAAGACATAAACAACCAAAGTTTCCCAGAGATTAAACCACTTCCACCCTCAGGCTATTGCGATCTCACCAAAACCAGTCAAGGGATCACAAGCTCAAAACAAGCTTGGATGCCTCAAAGTTTCTTCACCAATACCTTGAGGAACTTTCATATCTCCACCCATCTGTCGAGGGCTTCCCAGAGATTAAACCACCTCCACCCCTAACCCTCCGGAATTTTCTTGAAACCACCTCACCTGGTTCCAAAACCTTCCGACAATCCAAATCTCAACCAAGAAAAGAATCCCATCATACAATGGTTATCTAGGAAATGGCAAGGCAAGGCTAAAACCACTATCAAACTAGGCAAAACCCATGCTAATGACAACAAATGAACCGAATAAACAAATGCATATACCATGCATTCACACCTCAGCTAGGAAATCATACATGCAACCTATTACCTGCAAAATCCTCCTGCTGAAGATACTTGATCCAACCTTCCTTGGCTTGTCCTTTGCTTTCCTGGTCCTTCCTTTGCATTCCTTTGCCTTCCTTTGTCTACTTGCTTGCTTTCTTCTCTTGGTGCTCTTCTTTCTCTGAAACTAATTCCAAAGCAAAAAGGACAAAACATTGTGAACAAATCCTCAAAAGCTTTTTTATCATTGAGACCTCTATTTTTCTTCATTTTCCTTCAATATTCTCTCATGCAAACTTGTGACATTTCATCTCCCTTTTCTCCTATTTTCCTTTATTTAATTAATAAAATGACAATTAATGTTTCTTTGTCTTTGCCAATGCCTCTGCCAATTTCCATAGCCATTAATAAACCAGAAGTGACACCCACTAGGATGTTTTGGCCAACATTCAGCTTGGAATATGTGTCCCATGACCTTGGTCTAATTTTGTCTTTATTAACCTTTATTGCATGAATTTTTAACCCGAGGTTGTTACAAAACAATATCAAAGAACTTCATGTTTGACTCTAAACCACTTGAACTAACTCTTGGGGTTAAAGTTAAGCCATAAATAAAATGAAAAAAATAGTTTTCTTCTTTTCCCTCCAAAATATTTTCCCCTAGGGATGACATCATCATCTTGAATCCTATTGGTTCTTTAAAAGTTAATTTAGTTAGTACATTTTTTGTTTTGAGGTCCATTTTTTACCTCAAAATTTCCGTAATGATATTCCAAAACACTGATATCCACCCTCTAGAACACCACAAATTCAAAGGATATTGAGATGAAACAAACAATACATCACTGCAAGAAAATTTGAAATGGCTTCCATCTTCCAACCCTATCATATCCTTATTCCTAAGGTGCTTCAATGAAATGTCTTCCATATCTCAATCTTATCATGTTTTGTGGTGCTTCAATATAGGAGGAAACTAAAAATCCAACAAAGCAGCATAAATGGATCATAATAATCTGCAAAATAGAAATGAGAACAAAACATCATATATGATGGGGAACGGCTCCCATAGAGGAGACTCTCCCAAATGTGTCTCAAAATGCCTAAAAATGCCTAGGACTAGGGACTTTTAGTCATAAATAATGCAAGAGATTGGAAAAATCTCTTCGCTTCCAAGGTTCATCCCCAAAAACAATACCCCATACCTTATCTCTTTCATCTACCACCATTCCTCTTCAGGTTTGAGATACTTTCTCCCACCTAACCCCGACTACCACCCCTGCATTATCCCTCTTCCTAGACTGATGTGTCTCTCCTCCCTTTGGCCCTAGCCTCCTCCCCTTGCCATGTTGATGGGACCTCTTTCCCATCTTCATTACCTATCTTTATCTTTTGCCATCCACCTTCTACCTTCTAGAACAATAAAAAATTAAGGCATGCAAATTTCAATGAGTTCTTTCTCCCTTTCCTGGGACCTCCAACGACAATGTCTTTTAATAGGTTTCTCATTGGTTCTTTTCACTGCTAATATTATGTCAAACATGAGTTATAATTTGATAAAGTGGCTTTCATGGTGCGCAAACTTGTCCTCTGGTATTACTTTGAAGAATTTGGGAGGATGTAAAGATATAAGATACTAAGTGAAAGGATTGTTATAATGGAGAGACAAAGTCATGGAGGTGATAGAAGTTGAAATCATAAGAATGACAAGCAATGTGACAACAATGAAGAATGTAACAAGGAAGCAGGAAATAGTAAAGTTACACATCGATCAATGATAATAACTCTTCTCCCACATGAACATGAGAATGGAACGAGGACTTACTAGGTTTTGTACACTAGAAGTAGGGTACAACACAGCAAATAGCAACTTATATTCTCCAACACAGAATGAAAATAATGGGCTCTAAACCCTAGTGTTAAAAATTATATGTTGATGGGTGGATAGAAAGTTGTTATGTATCTTAGGCGAAAAGCCATAATTTGTATCGATAGATGAGGCATTTTTTCAGCAGACATTATTTCTGTAAAAAATAGAGTAGAGTGGTGGGGGAGTAATAGAACATTATGCAAATCATATAAAAAATATATGAAAATGGTGTAAAGTTATTAGTTGACTAACCAAATTTTGCATCGATGACATGGGCAGGAGAAAAGTTGTCAGGATAAAGAATTGTGCCTAACTCTCATCAAACAAGGGTGGTGTTGCAGAATATTAATTGAGTCCCCAGAGATTATATCATCATCTCTATCCTCACTTTCATTTGGCATGCTAGGCTATTGATCATCTCTGATGCAATCTTCTAACATTTAGTTTAAGACATGCTTCATGAGCTCTGGATGTGTCAACTTCTATATCGATTTAGTCAATGGTATTATCATCCTCACTTTCACTGTTTTTTGTGTCACTGTTATACCATCTGTTTTCTTAGGTTGCTCTAGTGGGAATTGTATAGGAAATGGCCAAACAAAATAACTCCCCAATAGCATTTTCCTCTGATTTGCACATTGTGACTGGAAGCAATAAAAATAAGTGTGACATTCACCCCAATCCAAACAATACCGAATAGTATACAACAAACAATGCGCATGAAGTCAATATACTGGGTCCCAATGTGAAAAAGCAAATAATACACGGTTTCATAGCATCCAATTACAATATTAAAAAGTCTCTGAACATCTTAGAGCTGCTTATCTAATGAAATTATACACATCTCTCTGCTGTTGCCCTAAGACTGATGAACATGACATTAGATCAGACAGAAATATCCCCCATGACTTACCCAAAAATATGTCATTGGACCTAGGCCTCTATGCTCTTCCATAAAAAATGTCAGAAAACAGTGTAGGTGGCCTGGATCCCACTGATTGATTTCCATGATCAGGAGCTTCTCTAACGGAGCCCCTTCTTGAACCAGAGCCTCTAGAGAAGCGTTCAGTGGACCAAGAATTGCTAGATTCAGCCCGAACAATGTCAATACTGGATGGTTGCTGTCTAGAATGAGCTGAGTGGGGAGGGAGAATTCGACCTTCTGAGAATAGTAAATTTCTATCCGAGAAATCATGGCCAGCTGTAAACTCATCATACATGATATTAATGTACATTCCTTCTCCTATGTTTGAACCAGATGTTCTTCTTTCCTCTTCTAAGAACTGCTCAAGTGACGGATTGATGTTTCTGTGGCAATCACGGTCATCAGAATCTCTGCATAATCTCCACCAGCTCTTGGATTTCTTAGGCCTTGTAATCTGCCTACTCCTCGGCACCTCAGATTCTCTGGAGGAAAGCTCTTGCCCATGAACAACAACTCTTGGAGATAATCCATCATCAGATTTAAGACCCATCAAGCTTCCCAGAGTGGTGCTTTTGTCAAAGAAGAAGGAACCTGTTGACTGCAATAAAAAGGGAAAGGGATCAAAAATGTCTGAAATATGCATCTAAGTTGAAAGCAAGGGAGAAAGATAACCTACAAGAAATATGTGCACAAGAATCTTTACTAACAGGAGGGAGAAAGATAACCTACAAGAAATATTTGCACAAGAATCTTTATTAACAGGAGGGAGAAAGGATAATCAATATCAGACAAACTTGATCTGGCTCATGAAATAACAGTGATAATGAGAAACACATTCATCTCAGTCATGATTAAAACAAAAACCATGAGAGCCAGGACAATTACTCACTACTCAGATTAACAGATACGAAAACCAATCAGAAAAACTTCAAATGGGTTATGGCCAGAAACAATGGGGAAGCATAATAATACGCAAAAGTCTTCTGGGTTACCGATAACAAGAAAATCTCCATTTGGGCCACCACTGGCAACCTTCAATACACATTACTAATCAGCAAAATCTCTATCTGGCTCAATTAAAATCGAGGAAGAATCAGAGACAATACCCAACAAGAAAAATAAGTCCTGATCTAGCCATAACAAACAATGTAGTAACTATATTCAGTCAAAACAGATCCATTTCTCTCATCATTAACAGCATCAGTGAATCCACATAATCAATGCACCTTCAGCAACAGCAGTGAAGCCAAAAAACAGTTCATCAGCAAAACTGTTGCTAAATATTTATCTGGGTTTAAGAAAAATAGGACATGAGCATTCATCAACAGCGTTGAAGAAACACAAGCAACAGGAATTCGGAAATCTGCGTATCAGTGTGTAAATTAGGTTACCTCAGTGTCTAAATCTGATGAAGAATATGAAGAAAAGCTTGGAGAAACAGCTGCCATAGCATCCAATAAACTGGCCTCTGCAACTCTGAGATTCGCCCCGACTCTCTCAAACTGGAGTGCTGAAAGCCTTAAGAAGCAGATATATTTCTCTCACCATTGATATGAATATATAACGCACATGACTTTCAGACAGTTTTGCAGAGAACCAAAAGCCTGTTTGCTGTCCTCAGTGACCCCAATGACCCTGTTGTTGGGGAGTGTGTTGGGGATTCGGAGAAGGGAATCTGACTATCATTAAAGAACATGGATGTATCTGGAAGGACTTGAGTACTGTTATTTGGAAATGCCGTAGAACGTCCAACTAGGTCCTGCTGTTTGAAATGAATTATTGTTTTGAAAGGGGCTGTTGGGCTTTTTGAGATCGGATATCCGCTTGTCAAGGGACCCTGTCCCTGTCATAATTTTAAACTCGTCTATTCAAAGTCTGTCCATTATGTTCTGCTGTGTATGTCTTTTAATTGTTTTGGAATTGAGTTGAGTGTGTCGGTGAGAACTTTCAGGCCTTCCCATGCCCGTCGTATTCTCTTTGCCTTTAAGGACACCACATGATGATGCAGAGTATACAGGTGTCGGTGCGGTGTGGCTTCCAAATTAGAATATAGGCATCTTAGAGATAACATAAAATTAGGTTCACAAGTGATTTTGTGGTTAGGTGGTATGATAATAATGCTGCTCTTGCCCAAGCAGAGACATTGTCAACCCTGTACTGGGCATCTAAGTAGATATTGTAACAGTGAAGGTATTGCCAAAGTAGAGTCATTGTCAACCCTGTAATGGGCATCTAAGTAGGTATGGTAACAGTGCAGGCATTGCCAAAGCTGAGGCAGTCAACCCTGTAATGAGCAACTCTAGGCAGAGGCATTGTCAACCCTGTAATGGGCAGATTTAAACAGTGGCATTGTCAACCTTGCATTGGGCATCTAAGTAAGTATTCTTGCCAAAGCAGGGACATTGTCAACTCTGTAATGGGCATCTAAGTAGGGTTATTCTTATTTTGGATTCTGTTTTGAAGAATTTGCTGCTAAAAGCAAAAAGTTGTCTTGAACTTTACTATTCCAGAGGATATCATCAATTGTACTAAATTGCTGAATTAAGTTGGGAATATGAGAATCAACATTAGATTTGCTAAATCACTTAATCGAGTCAACATTAACTTTGGTAAAACACTTAAACCCTTGTGTCACCATTAAAATAAAATTATTTATCAAACTGTTCCAGAGGATATCATCAATTGTTGTATTGAATCGAGAATCTATCGAGATATCACTTTTTTTTCTTTTTTCTTTTTTATTAATAATCTCTCACTGATTTTGATGGATACATAGAGGGTTAAAGATTTGGTGGGTTCAGCCAACTCAACTATTCATCAAAAATATATATTTCATCATTTTATCAACTCAAACATTTTAGTATTCCAAACCATTTTACAGCACTTTGAAGCAATGATGGAAACCATCGTTAAGAATTAGAACCTCACATAAACTTTAAACATTAGAATCAAAGGGATAGTGCTCAGAAATCAAAGACCTTAGTGTTGCATTGGTATTGGTGTTTTATTCTTTTAACCATCGATTTTTTAATGGCATAGAAAAAGAGTGACACTAATGTTTATTAGAAAATGGTTTAAATATCAAAGACATGTTGATTATGTAATTTGGTAATGAAAAACTTAACATAGAAATATATCACATAATGCTAGATATCTTTTGGAGACACCATTAGGACTCATATTCTGCTGACACCACTAGGATGAAGGTATTAAAATCATAAATATCTTTTTAAAAAGTTAACTTGGAAAGGACTTTTATGTTGGAAATATCTCTATGGTGAAACTACTATTAAAATGATAGGCAAAAGTTAATTTAGAATGGACTTTTATGTTGGAGAGACATATAGGATGAAGATGGAAAAATATGATGAGGTATTAAAATATGGAAAAATATGATGAGTTTTTCATGTGATGTTAACATGGTACAATGAAATTATACAACTATTTTGAAGATTTAATAGTGAAAGATTAATATTCTTATGTCAAGCAAAATTAAATATGAATATATAAAAAAATTAGGTTGATTTGTAAATCTTTGAGATTATTATTATTCTTATATTAAAGTTAATTCAATGTGAATATATAAGAAATCTATGTTATTTTACAAATCTTAAGATTTGTGAAAATATTTTTCTTATTTGTCATATTTTTTTTTATTAAACCAATATTAATATAAGGAAACAATTAAGTAATCATTTTAAATGTTTCAAAATTATATATATATATATATATATATAATATTTCAATAATTTATATAAGATATTTTGTTAATGAAGAAATCATAAATTATATATTTAAATTTATTTAAATTCTTTAAGGTCAAAAGTATTTAATTGGTATTATCAATAATAACCAATCTAATATATATATATATATATATATATATTAAATTAGTGTTCCAAACTATTTTAAAGACATTTTGGTGTGAAAGTGAAATGAATGGAAACAATTATTAATAATTAGAATTTCACTTAATTTTAAACATTAAAATAATAATTCAATCTTCTATTATTATTATTATTTTTTTATTTTAGTGCTCTAAACTATTTTAAAGACATTTTGTTTGAAGTGAAATGATGGAAACAATTATTAAGAATTAGAATCTCACATTAATTTTAAACATTAAAATCACCGGGATAATGCTTCTTAATCAAAGATCTTATTGTTGCATTGGCATTGGTGTGTTTTTTTACTAATGATGACATAGAAAAAGAGTGATGTAAAATGATTTAAATATTAAAGAAGTATTTATTTTATGTGTTTTGATTGTGAAAAACTTAAGATAGAAATATATCATAGAATGCGAGATATCCTTTTAAAAATTTTGCTTCGAAAGGCCTCCTATATCGGAGACACCTTTAGGATGAAGGTACTAAAATGATAAATATCTTTTTAAAAAGTTAAATTGGAAAGAACTTCTATGTTGGAGACATCTATAGGATGAAATTACTACTAAAATGTTAGATATCATTATAAAAAGTAACTTGGAAAGAACTATTATGTTGGAGACACCTATAGGATGACTGGTAATGAAACTTGGAAAAATATGACCAGTTTCTAGGTGATATTAACATGGTACAATGAAACTATACAATTATTTTAGAGATTCAATAATGTAATATTATCATTCTTACACCAAAGCAAAATTAAATATGAACATATAAGAAGTTTATATTGATTTACAAATGTTTGAAATTATTATTATTCCTATAATGAAGTTAATCCAATGTGAATATATAAGAAATCTATGTTGTTTTTCTAATATTGGAATTTATGATAATATTTTTTCTGTGTATTATATTCTTTTATAAAACAATTTAAATGGTTATTAATTTATTTAAGTATTGAGAGTCTTTCGCGATGCATTATACTAGATATCATTTTTTGGGATTTAACTGCATTAAGAAAGTCATTTATCTATGACCATTTCCATGAGAGGTGGTTTCGTATGTAAAAGAAAAATTAAGTAATCACGTCAAAATTTCAATAATTCATTTATATATATATATATATAGATATAGATATATATAGATATAACATATAATATTTATTTATATAAAATTTATTTTAATCATTTATATAAGATATTTTGTTGACTAAGAAATCATAAGTTATATATTAAATTTATTTGAATTCTTTAATTGTCCCATTGGTAGGTATATATATATATATATATATATTGGAATAAGACTTTATCAATAATTATTAGGTAAATGGTAGTGATTCAATCTCCATCCAATATTTTAAAATTTTCTTAATAGTAGTCACATACCAAAGGTTGAGATTTATTTCAAAAGTAGTTACGTTTTTTAATCCTTAATTAAATTGATTAATTAAAAAAATGTCAAATGAACAATGTGTCATATGATGATGAAATATGTTTTTTGGATATGTGGTATTAGCAAATCATAGTATTGGCTTATAACATTGTAATAAACCCTATTTACAAATTAAGAATCTTTATAGTAAAGTAGGGGTGAATCTCCATGGTCAAGAATATTTTATATGTTATTTTTAAATGTACATATGTTTAACTCATATATTAAATTTTTTTTTTTTAACATAATTGGTTGCTATTTATATTCCAAAAAAGAATTGGAAGACTAAGCTCCTGAGATACAAGATTTTGAGCCCTGTAGGCGAAGCTAGGAGATGGTTTGTGAAACAAAATTCTCCTAAGCTTTTGTCATTTCTGACTTGTGGAAAACAAGAGCAAGTGAAGATTCTAACAAACTGAGATAATAGTAAACAGAATCTGCAATACATCTTAGTCTATGCTGATATGGTTTATCTGGCAAGCTATTGATTCATTTAGCTTGCTGTCGACTTCGGCATTCTTGAAGCTTGATGAGCTAGTGTTGGGTGCATAACGTTTCTCCAGCATGTATTTGAGGATGTCAATTGATTCTTGAGCGTGGCTGCATCTGTTGGCTAGTTCGTTGAATTGTTCCTGAAGCGAGGAGACCCTGTGGAGGAAGAGATTGAGGTCTGCTTCATATTTTTCGTTGGTCATCTAGGCATGCGAGTCGATTTTGGAGTCTAGCATTCTTTGGTGCGCTCGAATTTGTTCCAACTCCACCTGGAGGTTTGCGCAATGCAGGCAATCTTCACTCCGTGCCATTCTTTGAGTCCTGAGCGCTATCTTGCTGCTCTGAATGAAGAGAGAGGGCCTGCTAAAAAAGATAAAGACTTCGGAGCTTGAAACAGAAATAGAGCCGGGACTAATAATGCTCTGTGGATCAGGATAGAGAAAGAAATATTCTTTTAGGGATAATGAAGGAGGGCGAGAAGGTCTTGCGCTACCGAGGACACGGGAGGAAGGAGCGGTGGGGAAGGGAAGAGAGGGAGGAAGCAGCAGAGAGCTGGGGAAATCTGCTAAACAGGGGACTAAGAATATGCGCAGGGGAACGAGACCACAACTTCTGAGCATTGAATTGAGGGAGGGAGGTCGGATTTAAGGAGAGCAGACCACAGGATAGGCAAGACGAAGTCACGAGGGGGAGAAGAGAAAAGTCACGGGAGACACGGGATCGACCTAAGATCGAGAGCGCGGGGTTGGCGGCAGGATTGAAGAGCAGAGATAAAATCGCTGACAGAGATTTGGCAGAGAAGGAATGGTGTTGGATCCTGTCAGGAAAATTTCTGGAGTTTGCTACAGAGATCGGATTCAAATATATTGTCATAGGCCATGAGGAAAAAAGTCAACGTAAATGATGTTGGGATTCTAAATTGTTGCAGAGGAGATTTACTTTGGATCTGCTACATGCTTTGTTAGCAAATTTACCAGCTTCTTTGTTGAAGGCGCGGAGCACATGGTAAAATCGAAGATCCCAGTTTTGGCAGTTTAGAGTTTGGTACCTACTTATTGTTTGTTGGATGAAGATATTGGAAGCCTTACTATTGCTGATCATGAGACTGATAATGGTGGAAGAGTCTCCAAAAACCATCGCTTTACTGATACCAAGCTTTTGAAGTTGATTTAGTCCTTGATAGAGAGCAAGCACTTCTGCCCTGTTGTTAGATAGAGGTCCCAATCCACACTCAAAGGTGGCTATGATATTACCACTGGGATTATAAATGACTCCACCTGCACTTGCTGCTCCAGGATTGGATTTAGAGTCTCCATCGAAGAAGAGGGAATGGGACTTATTGTTTCAGAGCCATTCTGAGAATTATTCTTGTTTGACTCTAATTTTCCAACTGTGACTAGGAGTGTTGGAATGGTAGTTTTCATCATTTTCTGTTTGAATGCCCCTATTGTTGACTATCAAGCTATTAATAAAGTCTCTTTCTTCTACACAGAGGCCAGTAACATCAATTTTCTTTGTGTTCTTAGCAAAGATGGTTTCTAGCGTTAAACTTTTAGCTTTGCTGCAGAGTTGCCTTATGATGGTCTCTTTGTCTCTGAAGATCTTGTGATTCCTTGCAAGCCGAATTTTCCACAGAAGGGCATAGGGAAGAGCATCCCACACCCTCTTAACTATACTGTTCTTCTTATGTTGCCAAGGGTAACTCTTCTTCCAGAGGCTTAGAATCTCACCAATGGAATGTTGGGGGTTCCAAGGGGGATGGCCAATAGGAGAGATTCCATTCCAGCAAGAGATTGCAAAGAGACATGTGATGAAAAGGTGTTGGATAGTTTCTTCTGCCCCTTGACAGTTTGGGCATCGGGACGGCCCAACTATACCCCTCTTTTGCAAATTGTCAGAGGTGAGGATTTTCCCTTTTAGAAGGGTCCAGATGAAAAATTTTATTTTGGGGATGGTCTCAGACTTCCAAACAGTTTTCCAGTGTGTCCAAGGAGGAGCAAGATTGTCCCTATTGCACAAGTAATGGTGGCCAGCTTGAATTGTATAACTAGAACCTGTGGGATCCCAACGAAAATTGTCAATGCCTTTTTTAATGATAGGTGCAATGTTGTGGAGATGAATCTAAAGACTCTCAAAGCTCTTCTTGAGATCTCTAGGAATGGGAGGAAAGCTCCATCCCTTCCAAGTCTGTGAATTAATGTCCCATTGTGAGATTTGGTCCAGATAATGTATTCCTTTATTGTGTAGGAAGAGGAGGATTTGATCCATACCTGGTTGGCTGCTGATAGGTTGATTCCCCATAATCTTGTCTGCCCCAATTTTGACACTGCTGCCACCCTTGGGAACTTTGGAGATATTTTGTGCCATAAAGGGGATAACTTTTTTGCAGAGTTTCCAAACTTTTGAACTGTTTCTAGTGGGTATTTTGTAGCCTAAAAGTTGTTGCCTTGGGCTGCTGAGGTATTGGGCTTCAAGAACTCTTTTCCACCATGCTTATTGTTCACCAATTAGTCTCCACATAATCTTACCTCCAAAAGCTAAGTTTGAGAGTTTAGCTGATCTAATTCCAAGTCCTCCATAGTCCTAACTTTGGATAATTTGCTTCCAGCTAACCAGGTTAAACTTCTTCTTTTTTCGTTTTTCCCCCCTTGCCAGAGGAAATGTCGGAGGATACTTTCCATTTTGTTATGGAAAGTGGTTGGAGCCTGCATAAGAGTGAATTGGTAAAGCGAAAGAGATGAGAGACCAGATTTGAGGAGGACCAGTCGACCTACCGGATTAAGCCAAGTAGATACCCACTGCTGTACTTTTCTCTTTAGTTTATCAAGATTTGTATCCCAGATTTCAGCTCTTATGGGCCCAATGCTCATAGACATTCCCAAATAGTTGAAATGGTCCCAATTTAGCTTGCAAGGAACCCCAAAAATGTTGCCTATATTATGAAGAGTTTGGGTTGAGGCATGCCAACCATATATGCATCTTTTTAGATGATTGATCATGCCTCCTAAATAGCTCATATATTTGTCCAGAAGATCTTTAAATCGACGAGCAATTGTAACAGACGCTCCTCCTATTAACAAGGTGTCATCAGCGAATTGGGAGTGGTTAATGTTTTTAACTCCATTTTTGTACTTTATGCCAGTAATGAGGCCAGCTCGTCTCTTGTGGTTGAGAGCACTGCTGAAAGATTCAGCCATCAAGATAAACATGTAGGGGAATAGAGGGCAGCCTTGCCTCAGACCTCTCAAAGATTGAAAAGGAGGTCCAGGCCTGCCATTAACAAGGGGGGAGATCCAAGGTCCCATGATAGAAGCTTTGATGAGTTCAAGAAAGGGAGCAATAAAGCCCATTTTTTGGAGAACAGCAATAAGAAAGGAATGCCTAACCCTATCAAAGGTGTTAGCTAAATTTAGCTTCAGGATGAATCTCTTTTCTTTTTTGGTATGGTTGGAATGGATTGCTTCTTCAATAAGGAGTATGGAGTCTGATATTTTCCTATTGGCCATAAACCCACCTTGGTTTTCAGAGATAATCGAAGGAAGCATAGGCTTGAGGTGGTTTGCTAAAACTTTAGTAAAGATTTTATAAGAGGAGTTGCAAAGAGAAATAGACGGGAAACGGGAGAAGTTTGTGGGTCGATTCTCCTTGGGAATAAGGGCTAGGTGGGTGGAATTGGTGTAGCCTCCAATTTTCTTTTTGTGCTGAATCCATTTCATCATTTTGATGAGGTATTTTTTAATAGTTCCCCAATGAGCTCTATAGAAGAAAATTGGAAAGCCATCCAGGCCAGGTGCGTTGTCTGGCTGAAGAGCCCAGATGGCTCCTCTTATTTCTTCTTCCTCTATTTCTTTGTTCAAATTTTCATTTATTTCAGCAGTGATTCTATTCGGTAGATATTGCAATAGGTCTGTGTAGTCTTCTTCTTCTCCATTTTCTGTTAAGAGCTCTATGTAATGATCTGAAGCAGCTTGCTTGATAGCACCTTGGCTGGTTTGTTGATTTCCTTCACTATCTATGATAGAGGTAATGTTGTTCTTAATTTTTTGAACTGTGGTTTTCTTATGGAAAAAGGCCAAGTTTTTGTCCCCGCCCTTCAACCATAGCTGCCTAGACTTGATTCTCCATTTCTGCTCCTCTTCTATGTTGATGCGATAAAGCTGGCTGTAAATATTATCTTCATGATTTTTATCTACCTGTTGAAATCCTTGCTTCTCAATTGTGCTATGGAGTTCCTTTAGCTTGGCTTTAGTCTCTCTTTTTTCTTTTTCTGACTCCTTGTAGTAGTTTTTTTCCCAATCCTTTAGAGCATGTTTGACTCTTTTAATTTTGCTTTCGCAAATATATCTCGATGATCGTTCTATGTGTTGTCACCAGGTATGTTGGATAAGATCTTTGGCTGCTGCTTTTTTGTTCCACAACGGGTTGTATTTGAAAGGGAGAGGTCTCAAAGGGTAGTGGGTTTCAAGGACTAGTGAAGTGGGGTAGTGATCTGAGGCTGTGAAGGGTTAGATGAAGGCATAAGCAGCATAGTAGGTGGATAGGAGGGTTACATTCACCAGAATTCTGTCCAGTATTTCCATAATGTTATTTTTCCCCAGCCTATGATTATTCCAGGTGAATTTGTGGTTTTTAGGGACTACATCAACAAGATCCTGTCCTGCATGATAGCCTCTAGCTGGTTTCTATAGGGATCTGGGGAGAAACAGCCTCCTCGTTTCTCATTGGAGTGCAAAGTGAGATTTAAATCTCCCCCCAGAATGATGTTGCTATTATCTTCTTCAACTATATTTTCACTGAGGAAGTCCTAGCATTGTGCCTTATCTATATAATGGTTTGGTGCATATACATTGTAAATGACTATCTGTAGGTTATTTGAAATGCTCTTCAAAACGGTCTTTATCCAGTGTTGATTTATTGTTTCTGCTGTGATACTCCAAATGTTTTGGTTCCATAGCGTTGCAATTCCCCCAGAGGCTCCTCTTGATTCACAAGCACATCCTTTATACTGCTTGTGTTGTGCAATGATTTTGCTCATTTCTAGCTGTCCCTGCTTTGTTTCTTGTACTAAAACAACTTCTGGTTTCTCTTGATTTATTAGGTCTTTTAAGGCATTTGTTTTGGAGGGGTGCCCTAGTCCCCTAGTATTCCATGAGAGGACTTTCAATTTCAAATGGGGATTGATGAGCGTTGCTCACCCTCCCTGCTCCTTGTTTACTAAATCTTTGTCAATATGTCCTAAGATGTAGGACTCTATGGGGTTTTGAATGCCCATTGCTATATCCTTCTGGGCATTTTCATCTCTTTGTTGTTTAGTTGATTTCCTTTTGGGTCCGTTTTTCTTTTGATTGTCGAGAGTTGCGCCATGCTCCTTTGAGTTGCTTCTAGTGATTCTGGCTGAGGGAGGGTCGAGAGGGAGGGAGGAAGAGATAATCAGAGGGAGAGGAGATTCTGAGGGATTGGTTTGGTCTACAGGGGTAGGAATATCTTCAGGAGGAGAGAGGATATGGAAGGGGTTGGAGGATGGAGAAGAAGGTTGAGGATCAGGATGGCGATTAGGATTTAGAGAATTAGGGAGGGATGAGGAGGAACGAGGAATGGGAGGCATACGAGAAGAAGGTCCAGCTTCAGGGTTTGGCTTGGGATTAGAGGCAGCTTTCTTTTTCTTAACTATTTCCCATTTCTCTTCTTACGAAATATTTTCTACATCTACTAGTTTAGTACAACGATTAGCAAAATGGCCATATTCATGACATACCTTGCACTTGAATGGGATCTGTTCATAATCTAATTGTTGAATGTAGGTCCAATCGTCTACCTTGAGATTTATGGCTTCTGGCAGTCCTTTTCCTAGGTGACTTCTATGCAGATGTGAGCACAGGCCTGCATGTTGTCCTTAGGTTCACTGTGATCGATGTATTTTCCTACAGCATTCCCAATAGCTCGAACTGATTCATCTCCCCAGCAGTGAAGAGGAAGGTGAGGAAGCTGGACCCAAACAGGAACAATGCTCGGTATGTCCAATTCGGGATTGAAATCCAGAGTCCATTTGTTGAGGTATAATCCTCTTGAATTCATGAAATAAGGCCCATTTCGGAATATTAAGTCTTTATCTTCTTTTGTTTCAAAATGAAAGATAAAATACCCTTTGCCACAAAATCGTATGGAGATTTTGCCTTGTGTTTTATCGGACCAGTTCCTTTCCACCCATCTTTCCACTGTTTTCGGTGACAGCTAGAGTCCAGTAAATTGCCCAATGAGTCCTCGTTCTGCTAGAGCAAGGGCAGCTATGTGAGGTAGAGTTGGGGGCAAGTTAACTTCCTGCAAAACATCGAGCTTTTTCACGAATTTGGAGATTATTGGGTGAGGTCTCTATGGAGGTAATGATCTGACCAGTGTTGAAAAGGCCTGTTGAAAGTTAGTCTCCTCTGGTGGAGCCTCTGAAGGGGCCATACCAAGGAGCTGAGGGCCGAAACAGGGGGAGCAGTCGAGGATGACCTAGCAAAGCGCACGCGTGATTCTTCTCTGCATTAAGTCTGAACTCATATATTAATTATTTTAATAATTAATAGAAATTATAATTTAGTTGTTTTTTATCATTGCGTTTAACTTTGATAATGTGAGAAATATCATTAAATAAATGTTTTGATACTTATTAACATTTATTAACCGTTATACTAATTTAAATTAAAATAATGTCATATACTTTAAATTAAATATATACTTAACTATTTTTTAATACTTATAATTTTATATGTGTTTCAAATATCATATACTTTAATAATATAAAATTATTATTCTTGCACCATATTCATTTGGTGAGATATACAAATTCAATAACCTATACCCATTTTTTAGTATTATATTATTTACAAGACAATTGAATTCTAGTATTATATTATTTACAAGACAATTGAATTCTAGCATATTATTTACGCATGTCGAATTGTTGTTGGTTTCTTTCATATGCAAAAAGAGATATTATGTTGTCATTTTAAAGAGTATATATATGTTTAAAATGTTTAAGATATTTTATTTATTATTTTTATATTTATTGTTCAAAATGTTTTTATTAATTCAATGAAAGATTACAAGATTGTTGCTCAATTTTCTTATTTCTTTGAGTCTTACTTCTATCGAATTTATTGGCCAGGAGAGTAGCAATAAAACTAAGTACAAAATGTCACTTAAAAATAGAAATACTAAAAGACCCAAAATACGTTTAAGATGAATATACAATCCACAAACATTAAGGAACATGAAAATTTACTGGAGTTGGATTGTCTAATCCATTATGAGGTGAATTTGGATGTTTGTGATCTCCATGGACGTGAAAGTCCGGATGAGCTAACCTATCTTACATACTCTCCATTTGCTTAGTCATTCTCCTCTAGCCTCATTGTAATGAAACCAACTGGTCTTGCATGTGCCATTGTTATGTTACGAATCATTCATAAAACTAATGATTGTGTTGTGGTCATCATGTTTATCATGTCCCAATAGCTCCAGAAGAACGGTGATGTGTTGCAGCTGGATTTTAAAGGCATAAAAAGGTGGAAGAAAATCAACTCAGGCACAAGAGGGGGCATGATTATGGGCCACCTTCTCCCCTAGCTCTACTTCTTCCCTTCCTTCCTCCCCCAACTCCACATCCGCCCCTCTATGCTCATTCCTTTTCCCCCTTGACCTTATTCCTCTCCACACTTTATTGCGTTGTTGGTACGTAATCAAATAGATCACATCCCATTGTGGCCACCACCTCCATAGCAACAACACAAAGAAGTCATGCAAGACCTCCATCCCCCAATCCTTTGTAGTATAAATCTTGCACGGCCAAGTCGAAGCCTCTTGAGTCCAATTCAACCCCCTATGAGAGATGTCACCCTTAACTATCGTGTTGCATCCATGGTGCAACAATGTCCTCCTCCCCCTAATAACCTCATCTCCCATCGGATTTGTAAGGCTCAACGATAACAACACCAACCACCCCCAAAGCCTAACGTTGAAGAGTTGCTTCTAAAATTCAAAACAGGGGTCTGAATTCCCACTACACCTAGACAAGAGAATGGGGCTACTTCCAACTATTACGAACTGAGGATTCCTACTTAACACAAGTTCACATGGGTAGTAACACAACGAATTGAAAGCATTAGGCTCACCATGTTCACTACACCACATGTTGTTATCCCCTCTTTTAGTTAGAAGGCCTCGAATGATCAAACAATATGCCAAGAACTCAAATTCAAACCCCAAAAACCAAGCACGGGTTATAGGCCCCCAATTTCACCCCCAATTGAACTTTCCACCTTGAAACCTTAGCCTTTCAACATCAGGAAAAGCGAATGTCGAAATACAACTATTCCTTGAAGACATTGACCCTAACCTAGAAAGAAGAAACACACGGGATAACCCCCAAAAAAGGTGGAGGAAGCTTACCAGGTTAACCATGACATAAAACTAGCTCAGAGTCACCCCGCTAACCATCAAATCCAGTGTATGCTCCCCATAATTGAGCTTTCCCAATGACAAAGCGAACCCCAATAATCAATCTCCTAAGGGTCCCAAACTTGATGCTTTGGTAATCTTGCTGCACAACGAAGGAAACCTTGCATGCATTCAGGATTCTCTACCATAGAATACCATGACCTAAGGGTAATGCACAGGTTAACGGCATATGCAATCGCTTCAAGACCTTTGCTACCCTCAGCAACGCCCATAACCAAACTTGCAAATGCTAAGACTAACCTCACAAACCTGCACATCAAATTGCCACCCAAGATCTAGAAACTTCTAGACATTACCATTTCCATGCCGCCAATATCCCACAAATACCATGGTACAAGTTATAATAGAGGGATAGGACCCTACCCCCTTCCCTAATATCACCTTGTTCCTCCACCACATTGGGGAAGATATTTTCTTTACTATTTTTTTTTTGTAAGTCAACCTTCTATTCATTCAGAAAAAAGAAATACATCTGATTCTTCAAAAAAACATATGGTTTCACCTGACCAGATGTGTTGACCAAAGTCTGCAAAAAATGGAAAAAATACAAAAAGGATGCTAGTAACAGTGTCACAAATGAGAGGGCCATAGGCTCCAATAAACAAATAAAACATAAAGAAAACCAGAGGACATACTAATCGTCTGAGGTGACAAAAGTTGTGTTATCTGAAGCATTTCCTAGAGGAGGCGAAGGACAAAAGTTGCACTGAAAGTGCCCTTCGAAGTGTGCCATCCAGGTCTCCATCTTTTCCACTTTCTCTGTTAAATGGCTTTGTCCCCGCCAGATTACCACCACCCACTCCCTGACATGGCACTAGAAGTAATTTGTGTGTTCCAATGTTTCCATCAGCTCCTCATGTTTTTCCCAATTAATTTACTCTGCCACATCTAGCCGTCCATCAAGGATTGAATTAGGTCACGGCAATTTTCCAAGCAGCAATGTTGCAATCCCTATGGGTTAGGGGCTTCATCGCGGTCATCTCTTTAAGCAGCTTGACCTCTCCTATGTCCACCACCCTTCCGAAAGCCAAGTGTCCGAGAGTTGTTGCTGATGCGGGATGTCTTCATGTCTCCACTGTAGCCATGTTGATTCACCTATCCCCAACCTCTGCCTCCTCCTCGAGTAGTCGGACGCCGACCTCCACGAATTCCATTACCTTGCCCTCCACGCGCTCCAAAACCTGCACCCTGAGCCCTACCCACTGGATTTCTCCTGCTTCCATCCACCGTGGTTGCCAATGCGAGGGCCTCCTCCCTCCCCTTCCCTGGCTCGGCCGGGAGGATAACCCTGCCGTGTCGAGGAATAGAACGCATCTGCCACCATCCAAGTTCTCCCACAACAATCGAGAGTGCAACCCCGTCAGCTGGCCTGAATTGTTGCCCTCTCGTCCACCAGACTGGCCTCCTAGAGTCCCGCTTGCTCCAACGCACATCGGAAGCGTCTTCACTCCACTCGTCAGTCTGCAAGAGAGATAGGGTCGCACGCTTGAAGCCCATGGAGCCAGCTCGACCACCATCGCTAGCACCACCTTCGCTATCCCTGCCACACCAGTCACTCTGCTGTACAAAATCGGCTACTAGGAGGACAATCATTCTCCATAAGCTTGGCTCCTCCTGATCACCACCCTCACCATGGCATTGCTAGCTTTTGCAAAGACGTTCCTTGCCCCAAATAAACCATAAATAGCATTTGCCTTCCCCCGACAATTGCCAGCCCAGTCTCGCCCTGCAAGGCCCAAGAGAAACCAGGAGTTGGACTTCGTTATACGCAACAAACCACAATTCCCCAGAGAAAAATCCATAAACTACCAATCATGTCATGCCTCTAACGCTTCTTTCGTCATTGAGCAGGAAACCAGGTGTAGCTCCACCACCAGACTTGAGCACTGAAACGAATTCCCGGCTCCTCCCTCATCCCGCCTATAAACTCATTAACACTTCCCCTTCCCAAGGCACTTTGATTACTCACATGCCCCAAATTGAATGTCCATGTATGCCATTCCCTCTGCCATATATGGAGAGGTGACTGGGAGGTACGACCCTCCCAGCAGCCCATTTGTCACTCCTCATGAGGCCTAACTACCACATTATTCTCTATACTCAGCGCATTAGAGAATTTTCTTTACTATTATTTAAATTATATGTTTAAAATAATTAAGATATCCAACTTTTACTATTAAAAATTATTTAAAATATGGAAATATAATTAATTTTTTTTTTTTTTTTTTTTAATAAAACTTATTTATTTATTTAAAATATTATAGAAAATAATTCTTTTTATATATTTATTTAAAATAATAAATAATCAATTAATCAATTAAATTAATAAAAATAAACCTCCTTTATTTGTATGATTAAATCCAATTAATTAAATACCATTTAATTTTGACACCGATGCATAGTTTTTATTTGATGTTACATGAGTTTCAAGTACCAACTTTAAAAGCAATCCATCTCATTCCAACCTAATATATCACTTTCTTTAAGTTGGTGACACCAATAAACGCATACTTTTACTTGAGGTTACCAACCTTCAAGTACCAAACCAAATTTAAAAGGGCAAGGTGTTTAATTTCTTGTGTCCTAAATCACGATGGGCCCTTCATTTAGTTTTAATGTGACATGTCAATCCTTTTGGTTGGTGACACCATGAAGGTCACTCGTTAAATGAACTTAAATGAACACAAAAATAAAATACAAATAAATACATGATAAAGGGAGATATTGAAATCTAGTTACCTGCGACACTCACATAAACGTAACCATGCCAAGGTTCTAAGTTAAGACAAGCAGATAAGACGAACTAGAAAGTTATGATAGTTGGTAATGTTAAGACGAACTAGAAAGTTATGATAGTTGGTAATGTTGTAAGGTAGGGAAAAAAGGGGCCTAAGAACCACCTAACTTATACTTTGATTTGGGACATGGTTAGGTTTATTGCAAACTTTTATATATATATATATATTATTTTTGATTTGGTTGAGAGTGATTTAGTTAATTTTGTTTCAATGATGGGTTTATTGTTGGTATTTTACAAGCTCATAGTATTCATTTATCATCAAATTTACATAAAGATTTGATTATATATTATATTGTAAAGCGTTTCAAGTGGTCGGTGTGGATTAGGTAGATTTATCAAGGAGCATGAAGATATCTTTGAATGTTGACATTGTTTTATTAGTAAAGGGTTTGTTGGGAAAATTTCATATGTTTGTTCAAATTTATGTGCTTACTTTGTTATTATTTGTCTCTCTATTATGTGGAATGTTAATAAAAAAATATAATAATCTACGAGACAACGAATTGATGTACGAGACCCCTTGTTTTTGGGACAAGGGACCAACTCCACACAATGAAATATGGTATCAAAATTCGGGTAATATGGACTCCCTAACAAGAGTGATCTAATGCTAGAAGTCATACAAGGTTGTCGTGTGTGAGGTGTTTCAGCTCTTCTAAGTGTTGTCGAGTATGTCATTTGTTGTGATTCATGCCAAGTGAAGTAGATCTACAAATCCAATGTGGGAATTTCAAGTTGACTAGATTATGTATGGATATGTTGCTGCAAGATACACCAAATTTGACAGTGTTAGATTTGTTTGTGGCAATGTAGATTTGCAAGAATATCTTCATGAAATATGTGGGTGTATATCTTTCATGGTGACTTTTTATATCTAGATAGTGGAACATGGTTTTAGGAATAGTGGATTTAACTTGGTCGATGGATGTTGTTGAGGAGGAGATAATGTGTTTAGTGGAGTTCATAGTGTGGGCAATGCATATGTAGAAGTCGAGAGTGTTGATGGTGGTAGACTATTAAGGGAATGAAGGCATACTACATGACACTTGCATATTGCTATAATAGTTTCTAATTTACAACTATGTGAGAATATGTTTGGATGAGTTTTAGTAAATGTATTGGATGAAACAACCTTAAGAGAGTTGTTCAACTTCCAAACTACACTTTAGGAGTATACATATATTGATCATGGTGAACAATTTATATTGAACTTAGAGCTAAGTCTTTGGCACATATAGTGTAGGTGATGATGAAATCATCCAACATAGAGTATGGCATTGTTGGGTTGTGTTATATTCTTTCCACGACTAACCTACGTAACGGGGGGTTAGAGGGGGGGCGGAGCC
>APFE030303195.1:238148-255496 GCA_000404065.3 Pinus taeda
AACCTACGTAGTGAACCGGGGGGTTTGAGGGGGGCGGGTAGCCCCCCTCTACGGGGTTCGGGGCAGCTCCCCGAGAAAAAAAAATTTGGACCCTATATTAGGTTGGGCGAACCTACCTATGGTTTTCGGCCCATGGTTTTGGACGCGATGGTTTTCGGTCCATGGTATTGGATGCTTCGGCATGTATAAATATGTATTGTAACATTGAAAGGAATATAATGAAAAATCAAGCTGGTAGTCTCGGTTTGAGATCCAGTGGGAAATCTCTGTGTATATGTGTTTTATGTGTTATGCTCTCGCATTTTTATTTTTCCTGTGATTTAGAATTCGTATGCAGGTAATTTTTGTACGGGGTTAAAACCTACAGGCATGGGGTGGGGAGCAGGGGGTTGTGGCGCTAGGTCATTGTTGATGTTGGAACCTAATGTCATAGTAAATGGTTATGTTGTGGGAAAATGACCCTCATTAACTACATAGGCTTATCCAACAAAAGGCCAAAATTAGAATTTTATCTGTTGGAATGGAAAACACTTCAATTATGGCCAAGCTACTATATGTATTGTAAAATGTCCTCTTAAATTTTCTAATCCAAATGTAGAAATGAATTTGAAAACTAATCTATCTAATCTAAATTACACAAATTAGAATGAAAATGGGATAGATATGGAAAATGAAATGCAACATATACAAAAATTAAAGAATGAAAGTTGTAGCTAACTAAATCGTGATACTTGGAACAAAGAACAAAGTGTTGGAAATGCAACATGATAAATAAAAGATGTCAATGAGAATAGTCCATAATAGTTTTTTAGTATAAATTTAAAACTTGCCAAAAAGTGAAATAGTTCAAAGCCTTGGAAACTTTCATTATATTAAACATAAAATTGAAGAGTGAACAATCCAAAACTAAAGTTTATGATTGATCAGAAGTTTAATGAATTGAGAAATAGCTAATCACCACAATAATGTTCCTATTCCAACACCAAATTTAACAATATGAAAGACAATAAGCCAATGCAATTGCATAAGAGAATAGTCCACATGACATAACTACAAAAATTTATTGGTTGCATAAGACACATCCATAAAAAGAATTGTGTACTATTGATTCAATGCCCTAGTTTTTATTCACCGTTTCTAACATATGTCTCCCTTCAACAAGAAGATAGCTTACAATGAAGAAAAAGAAAATTCTCTCTTGAGGATCAAGGTTCTATTTATAATCCAAGCCTCTAGCTTGTGGCATTCTAATTTTCCAACTCTTCACCAACCATGAGACTCTTCAATTTCCAAAGAGACTTTTCATCTCCTTAAAGCTTTTGTTTCTCCAAGATTTTTGTCTTATTGCATCTGTAACTTTCTAGTTTGATTATTCAAACAAACGTTTAGCTTATGAATAATAGATGTTTAATAAAATCAATACTATAAATATTTGTGTTCTTGTGGAGTGATAGTTGTAACACTTATAGAATTTATTGCATCATCCATGCTTTTGCATGCTCACTTTTAGCACATTTATTTTGGTAAGACATAGCTGAATGTTTCATTCAACTTGGAATATTGCAATTTGCTAAGGCAATCTTTGGATTTGTATTTATGTGCACTTTCTTTTATCCTGAATGCAAGTGTTAGCTTAATGATTGTTCACTCCTCTTGGTAGGTACAACTTCAAAAGCTAGTTGAAAGAAAAGAGATTTTAATTATGAACGAACCTCTAGTACTAAGCTTTCCTAAATTTTTCTTCATTTCTTCAAACATTTGCAACATTCCTATATATATACAACCCTCTGTTAAAGAGACCAAAACATTTTCAAGCTTTAAAATAAATTATGAAGAGAAACAAAGCTATGAGAAGGCAAAGACAAGATATGATGTTGGCTACCATTAAAATTAAAGGGAAAGTCTAAATATTATATCTCAAAACAACAAACAAGCAAAGGCTTGCTAGTTTTAGCATAACAATCCTTTGTTTTTTAAAATGGGCGAGAATCATTTATAATGAATGGGAATGAAACTAAATGAAAAAAAAATGACAATAAAAAGACATATAAACGCCCTATCCATTACACATAACAACTCATATGCAAATTCAATAACTAGTGAATACAAATTCTCTTCGATAAATTTGTTAGAATTAAAATTAATTAATTAATTAATTAACAAAAACATAGACAAGAAACTATGAGCTTAAATCTTCAAGGAAAGAAATAAATTCACCTAGATATAAACCAATCAAATCCAATGCAATTTTATAAAAAAAAACAATTTTAAAGACCCAAAAGGAATGTACTATGCTTCTAAAACATTATTGGCTTGCACATGATAGCTATTGCCACATACATTTGAAATCAGCACATGATAACTATTGGCCCTAAAAAAACAGCAAGCATACGTTTGAAATCAAAAGAAGAGGAACTTACTTTATCCAAAAAAAAACAAAGCAATGCATTTCTTATTGTTCAAGTTGGATTGTTTACCACATTATTTGATATTGAAATTATGATACTTATTAATGGATTTGAAATAATTTCCAAAACATTAAAATTCTCCACCATTAAATATAAATAATAAATTTATAACTACTGAAGTATAAACTTTTAATAAATTTTTTAATTAACCCAATTTAAAATAAAAAATTCTAAAACAGTCAATTAAAACAACTCAAGGTTAAATTCCTAATGAATCCACCAAATCTTCATGTACATGAAGAAATCTTCCCAACCATCCAACAAATAATAAAGAATTTTAATGAAACTTTTATGGAAAGCATGAAATTTGTTAATGAAAACTCAAGCCTGGAATATCTTTTAAATCAACATTTAATAAATAAAGCAAAGTGTCATGTAATCCCTCATGCATATTTTAGTAATGAAAAATTATTTTATAATTTTATTTTCATTTTAAATCAACATTTAATAAATAAAGTGTCATGTAATCTCTCATATCTATGCATATTTTAGTAATGAAAAATTATTTTATAATTTTATTTTCAAGTTTCCCTATGGCAATTAAATCTACTCCCACATGTAGCATGAATGAAGTGTAGCGGATAAGCTAAATTGAGCACAATGTATACAAAGGCTCTAGAAAGGCTCTAGAAGTAGCATGGTCATTTTGGTTCGTTTGGGCATTAGTTAGAGATAACGGATGGTCTTTGGGTATGGGTGGGGAATTTCCGTGAGACAATTTTTGTTCTTGAAGTGTAGGGTGGCCACAGGGTTTAGCCATGCCTTGTTTCTCCTTTTGTAACAACATTGGAGTATTGTTTTATACTTAATAGTTGGCTTAATTGGGTTTGTGACTTGGTGTGAAGACTCAGAATTTGGGAACTTTGACCAATGGAGGAGGTACATAATAATGAAGAATTATTAAATTAGTGGAGTGGGTGTTGTATGTTACAAAACGATGCCTCTGCGTGAGCATCATAGGGGCTTCTTTTGTTAGGACCTAGGTAACATTGTCTTGCACTTTGTGTGCTTTTGTATTGCAAATTCTTAGTTTTGTTTCTAGTGTGATTTTTAGAGTTTGGTTGAGGTTGGAGGTGGATACTCTTATAATCGGTATTCTACATCGAGTGTTTTGGGACATTGCATCATCTTGGGGTTCCAAACAAATGGGTGCATCTGTGTTTCCTAGTTTTATTTTTGGTGTGGTTCTTAGAAGTTGGTGGGTGTTGGAGGAGGATACTTTTGTAATTGGAAGTCTACATTTGGCGGTCGAGGAATTAGTGTTATCACACTCCTCGTATTAGGGTTCTAGATGTAAGGGTGCTTTTGTGGTGTGGGTGGAGATTGGATTTTCGTCCCCAGGGGTCTATCCACGAGCATCGAAGGAATGGGTTTCAGTGACTGGGGTGTGTGGCTCAAGTGGGTGGCTTGCAAATTATTCCAGAGATGTGGCACAGGCTTGCCCAAGTTGAATGGGGAGTCAAAGGTCAGACTTTTGACTATGGAAATTACACCTCTTGGCCTTCCATTGGCACAGTGGTCATGGCACTCGACTCGGAGAATTGGGGTTGGTCTCGTCCTAGTGGTGAGACAGTAACGAGCTGTGGAGTGAATTTTGTGGCAGTTCTAGGTACAAAAGTATGTAGCAGAAATGGGGCCGAGTAAGGAAGGCAGTTGGGCCTTACGGGCAAGGCGTGGGGCATTAAGGAGAGTAGCCTGATTTCATAGAAGAAGTTGAACAACCGTGAGGTCTCTCACCTAGGCGTGTGGTTTTACCTCCATTATGTGATTCCTTGGAGGCTAAAATTGACCAAGTGACTATATTGGTGGAGCAACTAGCTATAGATTGTCATAACAATAGGAATGAGATTATAACCTTCGAGAACGATGTTCAACACAACCCATGGAAAATGTTGGATCAAATGGCCTCCCTTCAACGTGGACAAAAGCAACTTTAGGAAAGGTTAGAACACCTTGAAGAGAGGGTGGAACATACAAAAACTCATGTGCATGAAGCTTTCCATCAACAACATAATGACAATCTCGTGGACCAAGCTTCGGGGAATAATGTGGATTGAGTATGCTTGTGGGTTGTATTTGGATACTTGGTTTTTTTTTTTTCAAGATGGGCAATTTGTATGTGAACATGTAGTTTTTTGCTAGTTTTGTCAATTGTTTTTTATCTTTACTACCTAGCCAATAAGTCTGGTAGGAATGAGGCCAGTGGTCTGCTAATGAAAAACACTCAACAATGTATCTTTTTTAAGACTTAATAGAAAATTTCTTAAAAAAAAAAAAAATAATAATAATTTTTATCTTCAAAGTGTAAAATGAGATTTCATTTATGTATGGCTTAAAATGACATTGGAAATTGAGCCCAAAAAACAAAACTACTTAAAATTGGTGGGAAAGCATATTTCAATCCTCTAGTCACTTTTTTTCTCGTGAGGAAGAATCTTATTCTAATTATTGTATTGTTTAAACCAATCACTCTAAGGGTTTTACCAAAACATTTAAACTATTCAAACTATTCCAAATGGGTTGACATTTTGTGAGAAGCTTAATATTAATACTCTAAGAAATTTTTACTGTTAGAGAAATTCAACCTCTTTATCTAAATTTTTCATTCTTTCATTTAATTTTTATATGTTTTGGACCTTAAATCACTTGTGTACACCATGTTTAAGGAGATATTTCATCTACAGTAGTAGTCTAATTTATTCCAATAAGCATGCCCAAGATTTACCTACACAGTAAAGGTTACAACAAGGGTTATAGTAAAAAAAACCCATATGCATGCATACAAATACAAAATTGACAAAGTGAATGAATAGGGCACACCTTCTATCTAGAGAAATTGTTATTTGGTGCACCCAACTTGAAATAATTACCAAAGATCTTTGTTCCTTGCTTTCCTACGTTGAAAACATGCACATAGACAACGGATTTACCAAATCCTACACTCTGCAAAACCTGTTAACATTAGTTCGTAATTGAAATCAAATGCATAAGTATAAACCAAACAAGATACAATGATATAATGGGGTAAAGAATCAACTAGATATATTATACCATAACGAAGAGGTACATATATGCTCCTCTACAACCCATATCTCTTGTCTCCCTATCACCACGCTTACTATCAAGAGAAACAATGTGGGTGGCTTATCGCAAGGAAGCCTATTGGGTATAAGTTCTAGCAACACTTAGACATGTAATACTTTCCTCTCCCTTTTTGATCTATGAAGACAATGCCTTTATAGATATCTCTAAGGAGTGGCCACAATGAATTTAGGCACTTTCTTGACCATGTATGGTCCTTTCATCCTTATCCACTTACAGTGATCAGATTAGACCCTTTTTAAGTTTATACATTCACATTTTCGCTCTAGTTCTCTTTTGCAATGCAATTGTCAAGTTGTTATCCTTCTAGTTCACCCTAACAGACTAGTGGGAACATTGTAGGAACCAATTATGTGTTTCTAGAGCTTTCCATGGACCAATTTTTGCATCCTGGATTGCAATATGTTGTTCTCTTCTAGTTAACCAAAGGGGGTGAATTTTTGAGCTATAATAGATGCCCCCTAATGTATGAGGTCAGAAGAGAAGATGATGACCAAAATACATTACAATAAAATAAGTAAGTGAGGTGGAGGGAGGGAACCATGGGCGTAGGACCTATGGAGGCTACAAAAACCTTAGTCAAATACATAAAAAGTACATCGTCGAGGTAGGGATACTCATACTCGATACTAAGATAATAGAGCATGGCCACCCACAAAAACATATTGTAGACTCATGGCATCAAGGACTAGTCATGATACAATTTAGATCTCTAGCACAATAGCTATCAGTAGGGTTGTTGATACCAAAAGGAGTGCTCATAGGATGGACTTAAAATTACATAATACATTCTCCAATGTAACTTAGCAGAGACAATGTGTAAGAGTGAGGGAACCTCGTTCCCCAAGGTCTTCAACTTATCTTGATGGTATAACTCTATTACATGTGAATGAATGAGTTGATGTTGAGCCTGCAGGGAGACCGTTTGATTACAAAGCATTGAGGGATCTCATCAATAGACACAAGGGACACCACCAACTATGAAAATGGTTCCCAACATTTAACACAATCGATGGAATGTGAATGGATGAGCTAATGTTGATCACTCATATTATAGGTCAACATGGGCCAATGAGGAAAACCCACTATCAACGTGAGGAAACCTGCCACTAAGCAGTGAAAATTCCAAGGTACTATACCATTTCTAAATCCACATCCTAGATAAGGTGTTAGAATCAATGGGAAGAGATTTGTCAAATGAGGGTCAATGTATCCCCCATTATTCAACAAAAATTGAAACTAAGACGAGGTTTCTAATGATAGCAACTAAAGAAACGATGCACAACTAACATAATGATGGTTGGCATAAAAGGTATAACAATACTTGCATATGGTCAAGTCTAACTAGGACTTCCCTTGAAAAGGTAACGTTACAACACAAATGTGAAATTGGTATCATAGACTGAATAATACCAAACAGACATAGTGGCGACATGGGAGGTGTTGTAACCCTAGAGACAACCTCTGGTTTAAGGGAGGTCAATGCCTAGGACATTTGTACAAAAATATGAAAACTTTGTTTGATATCCTATACATGGTTTCTCAAAGTTTTTTTATGAATATGTAATGTATGGGTAGCTCTCAGAGAAAAAGGAACACTCCTAGGTGACCACACTATCTATGAAAATGATTTTGAAGTTGTAGTAAGGTGGCAGAATGAAAGAGTGAAAGATTCAAAATAGAAGGTTGCAGTAACAGAATCCTCTATACCAAATCTTAGAAGAAACCATGAAAGACTGAGAACTCAAAGTATGAAAATATGGAGAGTAGTTTAGGGTTATTTTAATTAAATATGCACGGGTATTGTAAGCTATTCCAAGTAGAGTAAATTTGGATAATGAAAATTACCAGCAACTTCTTCACATGTTTCAAAGGAATAAAAACAGATAATGACTTACGGTAAGGAAAAGAACACACATATCATGCCCAAAAGACATTTGGAATCACCCAAGAATTTTATTAATTCTCCAAGAAAGTTGTGAAACATTACACAAAATTTTCTCTTTTAAGGCCAAAATTCAGAACTCCAAAACTAGTCCCTTCATGTCTTTTTAAAGAAATTTTTTACATTAGGGGCAGTCAAAAACTAATTTAAAACTATTTCTAACTTTATTCGACCCTTATGAGAACTCAAAGAATAACCTTAGAAACTAAACTACTTAGCTTTAAAATTACAAAATATAGTATTTCTTTCAAATTAAGAATAGGTGCATTATTATCATTCGATCACTTGAGATTCTTGTGCAGGCTCGTTTGATGAGGCTCCACGTTCCACCACATGGGTCTTTGTTGGTGATATTAAGTCTCAACATTTCTTCCACGATGATAATTCAGGAGTTTGGGTACACTCTGAAGGTAACTCTGCATTTGGAGGCATAATACAGGCATATAGTTTACTAGAGTCCTCTATTGACAAATTTTGAAAGGTTGACAAAAGGATTTCATCAGAAAAAAAAATATAGTGGTATGACTATGGAAAATCCAAGGCTTGGTGAATTAATAGTGAAGAAACCTACAAAATATTATCCCCTAAGGAATTCATAACATATCATCACTAATGATATTACAAAGACAAGGTTAACCAAGTGACAAATTCTAGGAAAGGATAGGTTTGCGGAATAATTGCAAAAAACAAACCCGATTTAACCTTTCTTGTTAACACTTCTGACTTATTTTGGTTAACCAAGACATTTTAATGAAACTCAATTACATTAATAAGACAAATTGGGTCAAAAATATCATGCTCAATATCCATGAGGGGAATATGAGTAGAAGAGCCAGAGAGGATGGTTTTCTTCGACATTTTAAACTTCCTTTAAAAATTCACGGAGTGGTGAATTTGGCTAAATACCTGTTAAAAATTTTGAGTGCTAAGTTGGAAGCCTTAGCATTGTCAGAGGGAGCAACAATCGCCAAGAAAATGCAGTTAAAATGAATGAATTAGGTAAAACTAGGGCTTTTATCAACAGAAAGTGGGAAAGATGGAGTTAAGTGAATATGGAAAAAAAGTACGAAAGGGTGACGTGGAAAGGATGAGTGAGGTGACATGATGAGGAGTGATGTGGTGATGACAAGGATCCATTGAATGTACATGCTCGCTTATCGCAGATGAAGGAGAGACCACTTACCACTCACAGGAGTACCTACAGCGGTAAGCAATGTCACCAAGGGGTGTTGTCGGGGTTAATCTTCATTGTAGATTGCCTCGACAACAGTTTTCCACCGAATTGCTTACAAGGGAACCTCTCCCCATAAAATATTATTGATTAGTGTTGTGGGTTTGTTGTGCGTGAGGTTTCGATGCGACCAACAACAATGCGCCACAGAGTTGCACATTATTTAAATTTTTCTCCTTTTCACCGCCATAGATCTGGCCCACCCCTATATAAAAATATTAAAAATATTCTTCTATAGTGGGCCTGCATTACCTTTGATTGAAACATTAGATTTTCAAAAATATTACATATAAGAATCCCCATGTCCCTTTTTTGTATTTCCTTGCATTTTTCCTTCTTTCTTTTTTTTGCTTTCTTTTCATTCATATATATATATATATGATTTTTTTTTATTGGAACAAATGAAAGCGAGCTACAACAGGAGGCATCACCACAACCCATGGATTTGAAGGGTAACCAATTGAGTGGGATACTAACTCCATAACATAGTGACTCGAATCAAACTGATGATGTGGCTTTTAAGCCCAACAAAGATCATTTGTAAGAGAATTACTCAAGCAAGTTCCATATTCGAGAGCGACATATGATTGCCATGATACAACATAGAAAAAAATACACATCTCCCCTTCCCTTTTGGCATAGTGGATCCTCTTCATAGTTTAGTGAGAATGAAAGATAAGACAAGTGAGCTCGATAGGTGTCTTTTTCATTCAATTTTAATGATCCTGAAAAAGTGGTAAAAGAATAGTCATAATGGTGTCCTTTTTCATGAGTTTTATAACGAGCCTAAAAATATATAAAAGTAAACTTTTGTTGTTCTCATGGTTTAATGTGTTGGAAAATGTAATTAATTCTGGTCTTCATAGTTGTCAATGTACTCAAATCATCATGTATAATTACGTTACAAGAAAAAGAAGAAAGAAAAATATTGATTTTAAAGCATGGGATTCATGTTCCATTTTGATGGTCATCTAGGTCAAGCATGTTCTTCGTGCTTCTAGGGTTTATCATGTTAAAAGAATATTTTTCTTGAGTCAAGAGAGTCTTTAACATTTGTATAAGACCCTATCAGGCAAGATGTAACATGTAAAAGACATTGATTTTGAGTCTAGAAAGTTCTAGAAACCTCCAATCACGGGAAATGACAAGTTGGTCTAAACGAAGGAATTTGTACCCCTCAAATGTGTATAAATAGAAGCAACATCAACCTCATTTGATCACCAATTCAATCTCTCTCATTAATAAGTTTGATCTAAAGTTGGAAGCATCACAGAAGTAAGTGTGAAGGTCTATAAGGCAAGAAGTCAAGGAGAAGAAGAAATATTTGTTTTTGGGCTATTTTTTTATCACACGTATGAAGAAGCTAGGGTTTATGCATTTGTTACAAGGATAAAGTTGCAGGTTGAAGCTAGGATTGAAGTTGAAGATTGGTGTTGGTTGGAGTAGAATTTATTCTTGTTGTTTTGTCTTATCTCTGGCCTAATTAGAAGGGCTTCTTGGAGGGGTGACTTGGTGCTTAGAGGGGGACTTGGTCTAGGGTTTGGGCCTTGGTTGTCTCATTTGAAGCATATTCTATAAGAAGAGAAGAAATTTTTTGGGTTTTCCCCTTGGAGGGGTTTTATCCTAGCTTGGAGCCTAATTTTTGTGTACATTGTATTTAAATTGTTTTTTCACTTGATAATTGTTTGACGAAGAATATCTAATAAAGACAAACAAGAAGATAAATAAAGCTCACAAGTAATTATTAAGATTAAGGAGAAATTTAATTAATAGTTTCCGTATTGCATTCTCTGACATGGTATTAGAGCTAAGGTGAACAAGAGAAGGCAACTGGAAGGACACAAAGAAGGGTTTGCTTGTCAAGGGGAATCATTACTACATCAAACCTTAGTTGAAGAAGACCTCATCATCAAGGTCTCATTAAAGGAAGAAAGGACAAGTATTTTTTGAATATCTCTAGTGCATCATCTTGAAGAAGAGAAAGCATCAAGGAATCTTGATATCATCATTCACATTTAGAAGTTGTTAGAAGACACCGTTGTTGAAGGCATCCTAAAAGAAATCTTTCTAGGGCATCATTAAAGTCTCCTTGAGGTCTTGAAAATATCAAGATAGTTGGAGAGATCACCAAGAAGGAGGATTCTTGGTTAACAAAGTAGTATATTGTTTTCTATGTCTCAATCTACAAATCATATGGCTACATTCTACAAGGAAAGAAACAAGCTTGTTAGGCTAGGAAACTTCCTAGGATGGAAGAAGAGTATTTACTTGGCACTCACTGAAAATAAATTCATGTAGTATGTATTTAGAGAAATAGAATCACGCAAAGAAAAGACTTAAGAATTAGAAAAATACAAGGGAGAAATACGGGCACAAAGGATTGTCATTGAATCTGTTAAACACGAAAGAAATGGTACACAACATATTTAAGATAAATCGTTCAATGCATTATTCTTTACAAATATACACATATAAATACATTCTCATTATTGTTGGATTAATCTTCCAAGGTATCTTGGACTCCAATCATTGTTCAACTTCCACACCATAACCCTTGGCATATTAGGTGCCCAACATTCCCCCCCATAATTTGAAGGGGTATATACGATTCCAAGAAGAGATCTCTAATACAAAAATACAACAATGCATGACAACAATAAGTTGAATGTGCTCTCCGAAATGAGGTATAGGTGGGATAACTCGAGGTCTCAACCAGTGGTGGTTTCAGGATGATAACCAACACTGGAACGCATAGTGTAGTTCCTGGAACTCTTCCAAATCTAGCTAGAAGTTTAAGTCTTATGCTAGAGGAAGTGGTCCTTATTGTTTTGAAAAGGAAGACCATCTACTTGGAAAAGGGAGGTATCAACCTGCAAAAAAAGGGAGAACATCAACCTAAAAAGGGAGGTATGAAACTTGTGGTGGTTTAAGGAATGCCACCAATCAAAGGTATGCTTAGGGGCTTCTTTATCTTTGGATACAACTATGAATCTAGGTATGGTTGTCTTGGTTGTAGGCTCATGCAAAAGGTTTAGGTTGTGGCTCAAGATCTATTGATGTGTCTTTGAAACTTGTAGATGACCATCATTTCTCCCCTGTCATATACAAGGTGAGAAGATGGAGAAAACCCAACTACAAGACATTTTAATACTCTATAAGAAATTTTGACATATGACCAAAATATCTTCTTGGTTGTTGAACCTCATTGCCAATAAGTGATCCATCCAAGGTGCATCTTTGTTCTTGTAGGAAGTTTGTTTTTGAAGCATACATTTAAAGAATGAGTGTGTCAACCACAATGATTGCACGGGTGAAGATAAAAATAGTGATATTTCACATGGCCAACTATGTCACAATGTTGGCATTTGACAACTTTTGGCTATTGTGGAAGAGGAGAAAGATCTGAAACAATTGTATGTGAACTGTCATGAAGAAATCCAACACTCTGAAATTGAATGGGCTTGGAGTAGCCTGGAATATGAAAGGATGCCTCCTTGTCATATCCAAGATTGGTTTTGTTGCTATTATTGACAAGCTCTTTACAAGGTTTAATGATTCACTTAGGAAGTGCAGACTGAAGTTTTGCATATGCATGCAACTCTGCTCCTTCAATGACTTTATTAGTTTCTGACAGTTGATGGGATTATGTCTCAATTTTAAATAGAGGATTGTTCTGAACAAAACCCAGTGCAGAATGATGCTTACATTGTTGTAACTCATCTAGTTGTAGTTGTGATTCGAGCTGCAAAAAATCAATCTTCTCTTGTGCATTTTGTAGACAGATTTGAATATTAGACAAAGTGTCCTTGTTGACTTTAATTGTGTCTTCAACAATAGATATGATTAGAGTTCTCAATCAATATAATAAATTATGAATTCAAACCGGTTAAAAGGAACTATTTGTTGATAATGATTCCAAAAAATTCAATTTCCAAAACAACCAAATGCTTACTCTCGGAGTTTTTTTTTTTTTTAATAATCTCAGCAACGTAAAATATGTCTTATATACCAACAAGACAATGCACAAACTTATATAATAAATTGATCTAATATGAAAAATTCAATACTTCAATACACCATGTTAACTTGATGTGTGCATATACCCAATTCATATGAAATGAACAATTTCACCATGGCCTTCAAAGGAAACTCAATGCATAACATTTAATTGTAGCACCTACTTCAACACAGATAGCAAACATATGAACCTGAAATAAGCAAACAAACCAGTGTTTCTCGTAATGACAAATGCACATGTAATGGCTCAATGCACATATAAAATCAACTCTTCATGGCATACCATACAACCTTTGTGATTCAACGGACACGGTTTTGAAAAACAATATTCAATGCAGCCCTTAAAAACTATTTCATGTAGTATATAGATAACACGACCTTTTAAAAAATATTAATATATAGTTAAAACTTTCAATGTAGGAGTAATCTCGCTATATAAGCCTGCAATTCAACATATATTGGATACCAAGGAGTCTTTGCACACACTGAACAACAATGAAAACTTTATTAAAGGAGCAATGACCTGATTTTAATAGTGGAATGATCGTCTTGAATAATACACCAATGCATACTATCAGGCCAGGAGGATAACTCCAAGAATAACTTGTTTATTATCTAAATCATGAATATATACATGAGTGAAGGGACTCTTGGGATTCCAATTCCAAGGTCTCTTGGTTTTCTCTAATGCATAACTAAAACTATTTACAATAATCCCAATCCTTTCGAATTAGGTGTCAACATACCCCACTTAATCTGAAGGGATGTTGGTGAGTCCAAGCATCATTTTGAATCTTTCAAACTTTTCTCATCCAAGCGCTTTGGTGAAGATGTCTGAAATCTGCTCATTTGTGGAACAATGGCATAGATGGATAGTAATGGTTTCAACATTATGTCGAATCAGATCATATTTTGTATTAATGTGCTTGGTTTGATCATGGAAATTTGGTTTCTTGGCCAGCTTTATTGCAGAAGTGTTGTCAATCAAAAGAGGAGTTGAATGCACTTGTTTCTCCTGCAAAACTTCCATAATTTTCCTAAGCCACACAATTTCCTTCGTTGCTTTAGCTGCTACCACATATTCTGCCTCAGTTGTGGAATCTACTAGAGTTGATTATTTTTGTGACCTCTAGGAGACAACTCCTAGTCTAATACTCATAACATAACCTGAAGTAGATACTCTAGTTTCTTTATCTCCATCGAAATTTGAGTCAGAGTATCCAATCAAACTTAAGTCACCCGCCTGTGTATACTTGAGTCCAAAGTCTTGAGTTCCCTTCAAGTAATTTAGAACTCTTTTTGTAGAAAACCAATGACCTTCACAAGGCTTTTGCATAAACCTAAAGATAATTCCAACAACAAATGAAATGTATGGCCTGGTAGTAGTAAGGTAGCAGCCTCTTGATGAGTCATGATTAAGGAGTGTTTAATAACTAATATCTAAAGTAATCCAAATAAATTAACAATTGATAGCTAGTATCATGTTTTGTATGCACACTAGAATAGCTAGACTAGTGTAACACTCTTGACACACATCAATTTCTTGCAGAATGAGAGCTTAGCACTCTATCACCCAGCTCAACCATATCATTTATATTGGTTATGAGTTTGTTGTGTTTTATTTTCAAAAGAGAGATGTGAATGATTTGACTAGCATATCATTATTTGTTTTGGTTCTTGGATATGCATCCCTTTAAAACTACTATCTATGAGTGACAAAATTTGAGATGAGAATCCTTGTCTCCTTGGCATGAGGAGATAAAATGGAGGTTTGAAAATTTCGTGTAGAAATTTGGGCTTGACTATTGATGGAAGTTATGTTGTCTCATTTCATGAAAAAATTCGGCCAGGGATGGTAACATATATGGAAAATAATGCAGTCCCTCCACAATGATTATTTGAGCATTCTAAATCTATAGTGAATTCTAAGCACATGATAGAAAAATTTGAGCTAGTATGGGAAGTCATACGACGAACTTTGATAGCCTAAACAAGTTTTTCACCAAGCAAGGAACACTTTAAAGCAGTCCTTGATAGTTTAAAAGGAAATTGTGATGATACAATTGATGATTGTCTATAAGTCATGGCAACTCTTATTTAAAAAGGGAGAATTTGTGACAACTCTTTCAAGATACGTTTAATGATGCACCCATATTTCAAAATAACCTTGTAATAATCCTCAAATTGGAAAGATATGAAAAATTGTGGTGAAGATATGAAACATTGACCACTAAATGGATGGATCATTTGAGGATTCTTGAGACACATCAATTTCTTGCAAAATAAAATCTTAGCACCCTATCAGTCAAATCCTTTGGCCTAGATTTTTCTTTATAAACTCGATGAAGGGAGATTTTGTGATGTTCAACAATTATTGATAAAGTCAACTTAGAGGAATAATAGGATTGGGGAGAGCGTAATCTCAAAAAGGACAGATAGATTTCTAGTGTTAGAAAAACTACTAGACTCTATGAAGGACAATGGATCTTAGTTTAAAGAGGGAAGTCCTAATATTGTTCGTTTTACAAGTGGGGGGTCTACCAATAAACCCCTAAATTCCCTTTAAATTAAATTCATACTAGCTAGTAGATCAAGGTTTCGAAGTGTTGATCTTGAATGAGTAGAGAAGAGAACCTTAATATGTTTCAATTTAGTGAACACCATGGGAATTAAAATGTTAACGATAACTTGGTCCAATGAGAAGTGCAAAGACTCACAAGAGAAACTTTACATTTTCAACTCCAATATGAATGAAGTGTTCAATGCAAAGGACATGCAAAATTCAAAGTTAGAGCAAGCAAAAAGGAAGGAGATTGTTGACTAAGAGGAATCAAAATGGACGAAAAAAAAGTAAAACCACTTGGATGGCCAATAGGGATGAAAACAATAGGCTTTTCCATCATCATAAAAAAATGAGACAAAATATAAACACCATCTAGAGCATTAATAATGAAAGCTGGAATTGAGTTCACAACTTCAAGGATATGGCAGAATTTGGTATCAAACACTTTGGGAATTTTTTTAAGGAACCCCAAAGTGGAACATTATAGAGATAGCACAAATTCCTTCCTACTTACATATTCTAGTTAATCAAGAGAATAATAGAAGTTCAAAGAAGGAAATATCTTTCATGGAACTAGAAGTTGTTATTGACTCGTTTCATCATGATGAGTCTTGATCCTGATGTTTGAGCAGTTGAGTTTCATGAAACAAAAAATCAACTTATTAGGAAATGACATATTAGAGACATTGAAGGAATCTAGGAGAGGTGGAAATTTCCTAAGTGCCTTAAATTCTTCTTTTATTTCATTGGTTGTGTTGGCACAAAAAATGTTGACCCTTTGAAAATTTTGTAAAAGGGGAAATATCATGAAGCAGTGAAGAAGTCATGCAAGGAGGAAGGATATTTGAATCCTTATATGGAACAAAAAAGTAGCAAAAAAAAGGAAAGACAAATTTGGGCCATATAGGGAGATTTTTCATGCTTGACATGATGAATATTGGTCAAAACTGATGGTTGTCCAAATGGAGGATTAGTGATCTTGTTAACATTTGTAATAAAAAGTCTAAACGTGTCTTTGTAGCCTCAAATCATCTTGTCACCTAAATATTTTATGGTTGTCTCATGAAACTTTTTTAACACTTCAAAAGGATACATTCCAAAGGGATTAATTTTGCACAAATGCTTTCGTAAGCAATGTTTCTTTAAATATGATCTAAAATGATTTAGTGGATGAACAACTTGGAAGACAAATGGAGAAGAACATAAATCCTTCTGATCTGAAAACCCAAAAGTATTAGTGAGATCATGTCATACTTTGATCTTCTTTTGGTATCACATGCATGGGTGCCTAAGAAGGGTGAAATAACAAGACAAGAATCAGGCCCATGTGTGATAAGGCTAGAGGAGAAATCTGGGGAAGATCTGTAGCATATATTTAAAAGAGTGATAACTTGAGTGTGTCAAATCCTCCCATTCTTAGAGAGTGTCTATGTTATGAAACCAGCTCACAAAAAGATAGAAAAGATGCCTTAGAATTCAACCTCTTCGAGGGTGCAACCTCCTTTAAATTACACAAATGAACAATTCTTGGATGATTCAAATGACAAAACCTCCTTTCTATATATAGGAGTCTAAGGGGTCACAATATAACAAGGCCAACCTAACAATAATAATATAAAGGCACAAAAATAACAATAGTGGGATTCTATGGGGCATAATAATAACAATATGGGGACAATAAGGGCACAACAATAAAAATAAGGGATACAACGACAATAGTATGGGGGAATCACTAGTATTATAGGGACCTAACATGCCAAACTCTCCTTCAAAAATGTGTTGTCCTCAACGCTTGAGTAGTTCTAGATGCTTCTGTATAAAATTCTCATCCTCCCATGTGGAATATTCAACAGGTAAGTTCTTCTACTTGATGAGATACTCTGAAATTGATTGATTTTGTGGCTGTCGAGTTCTTGTTTCTTTGACTGCTTCAGGTTCCAATATGATTTTTCCTTCCTCATCAAGTTCTGGCAATATTGTTTGAACTGGAAGCTTGTCACCTATAACCTTCTTTAAGCATGA